>PVJA010011892.1:0-53350 GCA_004027025.1 Myocastor coypus
AAAAGAACTCACTGCCCTGTACCCATGGAGGCAGCATGTGAGGACCTTGCTGGTACCAGGCACTGTTCTGGGCCCCTCAGGGATGGGACTGTGGTCCCAGGTGAGCAAAGCCTCCTTGTGGAGATTGAAGCCCCTGAGGGGAGCTGGGCGCTGAGCCATAGCCCAAACAGCGGCACTTTTTCAGACGGGTAAGTGGGTTGGAGAGAAGGGAACAGGGTGCAGAGTGAAGTCGGGGAGGGCCTGGAGCGGATGGAGGAGCCACAGGGGTGGCTTCCGGTGAGGACGAGAGCAGCAAGGCATAAAGAAGTACAGAAATTAGGGCAGTCCAACAGCAGGAACCACACAGAGCCGTGGAAGGGACAATGTGCCAGGGATATTCCAGGACAGCCAGACAGTGTGGCGAGTGAGCCGGAGGTAACAGGGCCTTGGTTTTGGGACGAGATGGGAAGCTCTGGCCTCTCCCCTCCCACAAGCTGCACTGGAGGGGGTTCTCACTCCCCACCCAGACTGCCCCATCCTCTGCTTTCCCCTCCTGCCTCTGCAGCGGAGATCCTGCAGGCCAACGACAACCTCACCCAGGTGATCAACCTTTACAAGCAGCTGGTGCGGGGCGAGGAGGTCAATGGCGATGCTGCAGCCAGCTCCATTCCTGGTGAGGAGGGAGCAGGCAAGCTGGGGTGGGGTGGGAACTTCGAGGTGGCGTGCTGGCCCTGGAGCTGGTAGTGAGACTACTGGGAACACCCTGGCCCCTTAAGATGGGGAAAGGCGCAGGGAGGGAGTGGAGCTGAAGCCTGTGCCAGGCCTGCAGCTGTGGGGGAGGCTGACCGTGCGGGGAGTGGTGGGCATGAGCAGAGAAGGCAAGCTTCTCTTCACTGAGTCTTCACTGAATCTGGCACCCGGGCCTAGGTCAGATGACACCTCCAAAGCTTGATTTGGTGATCAGGGGGAAGGAGGGAGGATGGGCTGCAAAACATTAGCATCTCAGCTCTAAGCCACCCCAGTGTCAATCCAGGGGTCAGGAAAGATGCTGAAAGTGGCCCTGCTGGGGAGGAGAGGTGAGGCATGCACGTGAAGGGCTCCAAGGATGGGCGGTGTTTGGCACCAGGGACAGGCAGGGAATATAGTCATGTCCTGCACAATAACACAGAGGTTGGAGGGCAGCCACAGAGCCACTAGAGGTGGTCCCAGGATGTCGTAGCAGTGGTGTCGTAGCCAGTGATAGCATCCCACCTCAGTACTCAAGCTGGGGACATTTTTCACAGAACCTGACCCTGCCATTAAGTGGAGCATGACTATGTTCTTTTTTTTTTTTTTTTTTTTTATTTCTTGTTTCAGAGCCTTTGTTTGTTTGTTTATTCACTCATTCTTATGGCTGGCTCAGCCCGCCCCAAGGGCAGGGCTGGCGCAGCATGTGGTGCCGGGGATCGAACCGCGGTCCCTGAAGCCGCCCAAGCTTTTCCAAGCAGGCGCTTTAGACCACTGAGCCATCCCGCCGGGCCCAGCATGACTATGTTCTAAGTAGATGCATCCCTGTGCTGTAGAAGGGGCCCTGTGGGCAGGCTCCAGCGCTGGGCTGGCGTGGCCATGACAGGGAGGCTGGAGGTGGGTGGCAAGGGCAGGAGGATAGGTGTCATCACCACAAAACCTGCCACACCCTGGGAGCTGCACAACACCCAGGGCTTATCCACTGTCCTTCTCCACCCAGGGAGCACCTCGGCCCTGCTGGACCTCTCAGGCCTGGACCTTCCTCCTGCTGCCACTAACTACCCAGCTGTGCCCACTCATCCTGGCAACCAAGCAAGTCCTGAGCGGTCCAGCGCGTCAGTTTCCCTGCTTGACGATGAGCTCATGTCTCTGGGTGAGGGTGGGCTCGGTGGACAAGCGGGAGAGCTCGGGGGGCAGCTGCCCTTGCAGCCAGCTAAGCACTGCTGTTAGGCCACCAACGGGAAGCCAGCAGTGGTTAGATACTGGGCCGCGCCACAGCTAAGAGGCTTAGGTTCGGGGAAGCCTGGAGCAGTGCACACGGTTGCAGGGTGAGCAGTCAGGCAAACTGGCCCACTGATAAGCCAGCCACACCCAGGTTCTGGCCATGGGACAGCTGAAGGACTTCCCTATGGCTGGCTGGACCTGGAGTTGGGACTGGCCAGGCAAAAACCCAGCATCTCCACCTGAGAGGATGAGGAGTACCTCATCCAGCTGAGGCCCGAGCCCAGCTTACTTGAGGCCAGACTAGAGGCTCCAGAGCTCAGCAGGGGCCCAGCCCTGCCCCAGAGCAGCCCAGCAGGCCCTCCAATGCAGCTGGGTTGGGCAAGAGGTGCAGAGGCCGCTTAAAGCCACCTGAGGGATGGTGGCGTGGACTCTGAGTCAGTGTTCTGAGTCTCCCTGAACCTGAAGCTGGGGTACAGCTCAGTGCAGGGTGCTTGCCTAGCATGCCACAAGGCAGTAGGGGCCTTGGCTCCACGGTCTGCCCAACACAGTGCCCACTGCCCTGCCCTGCCCTGCCCTAGACAGCTTTCCCCACTGCCTCAAGGACCAGAGCTGTCCGTGTCCCCAGGAACAGTGAGGACAGCAGGGGCTCTAGTGGAGGTGGGGGTATGCATCTGTGAATCTGCACCACCCGCTGAACCACTCTGCTGCTCTGACCAGTTGTTGCCTCAAGAGGAGGGTAAGAGGAGGAGGGTGAGACTGTGGAAGTGGCCCTGACCTGCAGCTGCCTCACTGGGTGGCATGGGAGCGTCCCCAGGCTCTTGGCCATATCCAGTGCCATGGTGACAAGGGAGAGAGCCTGACCCATTCCAGGAGGCAGAGCGAGGGGACACAGGAGGCAAGGGCTCTCCCTACCTGGCAGGGCAGTGGGTAGCGGTGGATAGGGAGGTGGCAGCAGTGGTGGTGGAGCTGCCCTGGGGGAGAAGCAAGGCGCGCTTGCACTTCCTGCCCCCAGCTGCTTCTGCAGCCCTGAGCCTGCCTCTTCCTTCTGGTTTCTTCTCAAAGGCCACAAGTACAGGAACCTAAAGGGCTGGACAGACTGCAGTGGACTTGAGGACCACAGAGAGCCTTGGGTGGCAGGGGTCTCGTCCTGTGCCCTGTGGTGGTGCGGAGGGTGGCAGTAGGCTTCCTGTCTGCTGTCAGGTGCTGGCAAAGGGTCCAGGGCATGAGCACATGAGCACATGTACTCAGACAGCTGCTACCACTGGGCTCCGTTTAAAGGTGAAGCCCAGGAGACTGTCAGCCCTGGGTCCCTTGCTGGAGTGGCAGAGCTGTGTCCTGACTCCAGCAATCAGGCCATGCAGGAACCACAGCTGGACGTCACTGCTCTCCAGCTGTGTGGCCTGGGGCAGGTCCCATTGCCCCTCACCTCCCCTTTCCTCACCTGCCTTTTACTTTGGTTCTGTGGTGTGGAGGGCTGAGCCTCTCAGCTGCACCCCAGCCCAGCCCTCCTGAGGTTTTGGCCTAGGGGAGACCTGCACAGAGTGTGGCCGGCCCCTGGGCCCATGGCAGCATTAGCTGTCCCCTCTGGCCCTCACTCATCAGCATTTTCAAGAAACTGAGTAACTCATCTTCTCTAGGTCTAATTTAGGGTGAACTCAGGTAGGGGTCTTCAGGGCAGTGGACAGGTGATCTCAGCAGGCCAGTCCCAGGTCCACCCTTGTTACACCCAAGGGGACACAGGCACTGTGCCCTCCCCACAGTGACTTAGGACCTCTGTGAGTTGGCCTTCCGGCGACCACAGTGCCAACCCACTTGCCTGGGCCCTGAGGTTGGGAATCACTTCCCCTCCTGTCACTGCCTGTGGGACAGAGCAGAGAGTCCTGAGCAAGGGGAAGAGGAAGTGAGTGTGGGCTGCGGGATGGGCCCTCAGGATTCAGGTTTCTCCTGTCCTCTCTGAGCCACTCAGAAAGGGGCTGGGGCAGGGACCCCAGGGCAGCACACAGTCCCCACACACACCACCCCCCTGCCTCAGTGCCCTCATCCCAGCCCTGTCTCTTCCCCTTCCCCCAGGCCTGAGTGACCCCACACCCCCTTCAGGCCCCAATTTGGATGGGGCCGGATGGAACAGTTTCCAGGTAGGAGGGAACCAGCCTAGCCTGGCCCTGTCCCCAAGTCAGGGACAATGAGGGGATGGAGGGGAAGGGGAGGGATTGAGACACTAACCCCGAGAAAAGGCAGCCAGTTGTCTTCCCTCCTCTGGATGGCCCTGCAACCACAGCCCAGCCTCAGGGTTGAGCGGGGACTACCATGTCACTTACAGTGAGGGAGGGCACTGCCAGCAGCGCAGTTTTCTCTCCTGAGTGACCTCCCTGTGGGTATCTGCTCTCTTTATCCTTTACCCTCCCAGTCTTCAGAGGGCGCTGAGCCCCCAGCCCCTGCTCTGGCCCAGGCCCCTAGCATGGACAGCCGGCCCACAGCACAGACGCCCCTCACCACGAGCAGTGGCCTAGATGACCTGGACCTCCTGGGGAAGACCCTCCTGCAGCAGTCGTTGCCCCCCGAGGCCCAGCAAGTGCGGTGGTGAGTGCCACCATGGGTGGCATGGGGACAGGTTCACTGCTGGCTGGGAACAAGGAAGGACCACAGCAGGCTCAGCACAGCACTTATGTGCTTACTCATGCCCTCAGGATGCCAGCACCCTGGAGAAAGACCAGAGAGACAGCAGCCCTGGGGGGGACACTGGGTGCAGAGCAGTGGACAGGAAAGAGACCAGGCCAAAGAGACAGCGATGCCAGGGCCAAGGCCAGGAGGCGCAGCATCTCCTGGGTTCTGATCTCCCAGTACACAAAGGACCTTTTCTTAATGCACTGTCCCCCAATAAGGGAGAAGCAGCAGCCAGCCCCCCGGCTCACACTCCGTGACCTGCAGAACAAGAGCACATGCAGCTCACCAAGTTCAGGTCCTGCCAGCCTCCTCCACGCTGGGTCCCCAGAGCCTCCGGGACCTCCGCAGCAGCCCATGCCTACCGAGCTGTCTCTCGCCAACATCACTGTGCCCCTGGAATCCATCAAACCCAGTGAGTGGGGTGTGGCAGCCTCCCAGGCCCCCAGCCATCGAGCTCTTCTCTTTCCAGCTTCGTCCTTACACAGCTGCTCTAAAAGCTCGGGGTCACACAGGACTTCCTCAGAAGGCCTGCTTCCCTGAGATTATGGAGTCAAACTTTGAAGACCCAGCTCCAAGCCCAGGGTGTCTGCTGGCCCAGAGCAGCAGGGCTATCGCCTGGCGCAGGAGCACAGGCCTTGAGCAAGCTGTGGTTCTTTGCCTTCCATCCCTGTGACCTCACTGTGACTCGGATGTCGCGCCTGGGGTTTCCCTGTCTTACCAGCAGGAGAACCCCAAGCCCAAGATGGGTGGTGACTATGACAGGGTCACATGTGAGAATATGACCAAAGCTCTTAGGAGTTCTCCAGCCCAGTGCAGTAATAGGCGTGGGCTGTGGGGCAGCTGCAGGCTGGGTGTCACCTCCATCAAGCTCTGAGTAGCACCAGGAGTGCTAGAGAGGCCCTGGGGCGGGACGCTGGCCCACTCACTGCCCTGCTTCTTTCCCTCTCAGGCAGCATCCTGCCCGTGACTGTGTATGACCAGCATGGCTTCCGAGTACTGTTTCACTTCGCCCGGGACCCGCTGCCGGGGCGCTCGGATGTGCTGGTGGTAGTGGTTTCTATGCTGAGCACTGCCCCACAGCCCATCCGCAACATTGTTTTCCAGTCAGCTGTCCCCAAGGTGACATTGCATGGCTGATGGGGCAGGGGGACTTGGGACTTGGGGGCTGAGGATATGGGATGGGTTGGGGTGGGGCCCTTGTCTGTCGCTAGGAAGTAGGGTATCCAGAGGGTAGAGTTCCCCAGACCCTCAGGGGCACTGCAGGCTGGACCAGATCCTCAGCCTCAGGGACAGTGTCCAAGCCCGCTGTGCCCCTCCTGCCCTGCCGCCCTCAGGTCATGAAGGTGAAGCTCCAGCCACCATCAGGCACAGAGCTTCCTGCATTCAACCCCATCGTCCACCCCTCTGCCATCACCCAGGTCTTACTCCTTGCCAACCCACAGAAGGTGAGGGCCGGTTGTGACAGGGTGGTATGGGCGTCCTCTAGCTCCCTTACTGACCTTGGCCTCATCTTCTACATCCCAGGAGAAGGTTCGCCTCCGCTACAAGCTCATCTTCACCATGGGTGACCAGACCTACAATGAGATGGGGGATGTGGACCAGTTCCCCCCACCGGAAACCTGGGGGAGCCTCTAGAACAGAGGAGCTGGGGAGAGGAGGGGATGGAGTGCCAGTCGCTTTCCAGCCTGGGCGGGGGCTCTGGTGGCCTAGGACACTCTGCTCCCCAAAGTCACCTTTCCCTGCCTGGTGCTTCTCCCCTCACTGCTGGGGCAGTCAAGTGACCCCTCCCTCCCATGCTCTGCTGCCCCCACTGAGCCAAACCAGGCAGGAGGCTGGGCCTGGGTTTGCACTGCTGGGAGCCTAAGACAGAGGAGCTGTGGGCTGGGAAGGACTTGGGGTGGAGGGGAGGATGCACAGCCATCGGGCATAGCCCTGCCCCTGGCCTGGGGTGGGTCTTCCCCACCTGTCTTATGCCTTACGGGAAGACCCAGCCATAGGCCGTGCTGGAGCTGGAGACTAGCCGGCCTCCTACTCTGGAGCCCAGTAATATGGGGGTGACACCTGTGCCCCCAGCTCTTTGCACTCTGGTGTATGGTTTGGCTCTCTTTTGGAGTGGCCCTGTGGCCACAGTCTTGGGGCCATGTTGGGGAGCCCCACATAGCCCCTGCTGCTGGGGCCTTCCCTTCGCTGCCAGCCTCCTAAGGGGCTGTGGAGTCCAAGGGCAGTGCCAGAGGCCAGTGGCCTCCAAGGGGCTGTAGAATGCCTGGGGTTCTCTGTGTGTCCTTCACTCATTGGTCCTTCTGGGGCCTCCAGTGGACATCACCTCCCATCTGTCCATCTGTCTGCCCATGGTCACAAATGGAGTCTGTGTGAGTGAGAGCAGAAGTATTTATGAAAATAAAACAACCTTTTTCCTGGAACAGCTGCTCTCTGGCCCTCCCCATGGTGGGGCAGTCGCCCTGCAGCCCTCCCTGCTGCCTTCTGGGGATCGGGCTTCTCCCCATCCCCACCTCCGCCCTGCATCAGAAGAGGCCCTGTGCAGGGGCTATGGCGGCTGCTGAGTCATCAGAGAGGGCCCTGAAGTGTCCTAGCTGAAAGTGAGGAGCTGCAGCTGTTGGAGGCCCTGGGGGGCGCCTGGCTCAGAACTTCCCCCTGCCCAGCTTCCTGGAGGCCACTCCCAGGAAACAGGACTCCAGTTGCAGCCTGCCAGGAAGGAACCCCGAGCTGGGTGCCCCTATGCCTGGCTCAGGGTTTTCTGAGTGGTGACTGGGGCCACCCCAAGCCAGGGGCAGGTCAGAGGAGTTGGAGCAGAGCCTGAGAGCTGGTCCCAAGGAGGAGCCCAGTCCACACTGCCCCGCCTGTCTGGGGAGGGAGGCTGCCCACTCCTTTTCTAGGAGATACAGATGTGCTTCTTAAAGCCCCTGCAGAGTCATGCATTTAACCACTTTTGCTCTGCTCTGCTCTTGGTGCTGGACCTCTTCTATAGTGCTGGCACTTGTGGGAGAGTGGCCCAGTGCTCCCACTCCTCTGCAGATGGACCCCACCACAGGTGCGGGCAAGGCTCCTCCAAGATGGCTGAGGCCCAGGATGCAGGATTGGGCCTCATCCCGCTCCCCACAGAGCGTCACCTGGGGGTGTCACATTGCCTGCCGAATTGGGAGTCTATAGTGTGAGTTTGCAGTGCTTCCATTCTGGCCTTTGTCTTGTTCCTTGTCTGAGAGGAGCAGGCAAAGGCTCTTCTGAGGTTCCTGTGAGAAAGGGCTCAGGCTTGTGGTCTCTGGGTCCTCGGTCTCGCTTTGTCCTCACCCATTGCTGTTGGCTCTGCCAGTGCTCCTGGACAGCCTGACATGCCCTGATACTCCCAAAGGCTTTCAACTCAGGTCTGGGGTTAGAGGTCAGGCTGGGCTGCCCTGTGGAGTGTGTTTGCTGTCCCTTGCAAGGTGACCACAGCCACCAAGCTGAGAGCATTGGGACTTCCCAGACCTCAAAGCCACTCATACATTTCGACATGTTTGGCCAGAGCTAGCCGTTTGTTTTTTAGTAACTGGAGTGCGCTGTGCTCATATGTTCAAGGAAGTCAGAGTGGTGCAGTGGCCTCTGCTGGCCCAGAGAGGCCACATGTGTCCTTGATCTATGAAGCTTGAAGCCAGCCCTACCCAGCAAGCAGATGGGGGGCTGCACCAGACTGAAGCTGCATCTACTCCCTGCAAAGGCACAGAACTACACTGAAAACGCAAAAAGCTAAGGCTGAGGGTGTGAGTGAAGTATTGGGGCTCACACATGCAAAGCAGAGTGGGGGCCAGCAGCCTCAGGAAATGGTGTCCATTGCAGTGGTGTCTTGTTCTTGCCTCCCAACCACCCGCCACTACCACCAGCCCTCTGCTCTCCCCACCTGTGCTCCCCTGGACTGGCATCTAGGGCACACACTGCACCAGGACCACCAGTACTGAGTCCTTGTACTTCAACCCAAGCCAGGCCTTCTGGAAAGCTCCACTGGCTTAGGGAAAGCATACCTGCCCCCAGCTGCTCCACACGGAAGCCACCCCTGGGAAGGCAGTGCCAGTATGGCCACAACCTAGCAGTGTGTCAGCCTCCGACGATGGGGTGTTAAGAGCTGCTACCACCTCAGCATTGGCTGTTGGCTGCCCTGCCCACATCCTGCTCAGGCCCTACCACAGCCCTACCCAGAGTGTGACAAGTTCTCACAGACAAATCCATGCCGAGGCTGCTGGGCCTCTCCCCATGGCCTCAATTTAAGAAAGAGACATTACTTGCTTTGTGGGCTGTCGGATCTGCCTGCTGGCTTGGCCTCTACCACTTAGCCAGCTGAGGCTGGAGCCTGTGAGGTGGGGACAGAGGTAGTAACCTCACTAGAGAATGAGCAAAGGCACAACACTCCCTTTGTCTTGGGGCATCTCAGGGTAGCTGAGGCAGGAATGAGGGCGAAGGGTCTCTCCACTCCTGACTTCCTGTGGGCTGAATAATGAGTTAAGAAATAGCGGCAGGTGCTTTTTAAAACTTACTATGCTGGGGCCTGGCGGGATGGCTCAGTGGTCTAAAGCGCCTGCTTGGGGAAGCTTGGGCGGCTTCAGGGACCGCGGTTCGATCCCCGGCACCACATGCTGCACCAGCCCTGCTCTTGGGGTGGGCTGAGCCGGCCATAAAAATGAGTGAATAAACAAAAGGTTCTGAAACAAGAAAATAAATAAATAAATAAAATTTAAAATAAATAAATAAATAAATAAATAAATAAAACTTCCTATGCTGGGGCTGGCAAGATGCTTCAGTGGTCTAAAGCACCTGCTTAGGAGAGCTTAGGTAACCACAGGGACCGCGGTTCGATCCCTGGCACCACATGTTGCTCCAGCCCCACCCCCAGGAGGGCAAGCTAAGCCAGCCATAATACAAAAAAAAAAAAAAAGCAAAAAACTTATTATGCATTACTGATTGGCTTTTTGTTTTGTTTTTAAAATAGGGTTTCACTACATTTTTTTTTTTTTTTTGTGGGACCAGGGTTTGAACTCATGACCTTGCACTTGCCAGGCAGGCACTTGTGCCACGGAGCCGTCTCCCCAGCCCCTCACTACATATTTTGGGCTGCCTTTGAACTCACTTTGTAGCCCAGGCTGACTTTGAACTTCCAGCAATCCTCCTGCCTCAGCTTCCCAAGGGCTGGGAGTACAGGCATGCACCACACCTGGCTTTGCCTTCATTCATTTAACCCAGCAACCCAGGGGGCCCATTGTCCTAAAGGAGAATGCTGGGACTGAGAGAAGGATGTCTTACCCAAGATGACTCAGCTAGTGAAAACCAGAGCAGGACAGGCAAGCCCCATCCACACCAGCCCGCCCACTCTGCTCTTGCAGATGAAGTGTCCACTGACGATATCCTCCCTTGCCACTTGGGTCATCTGTGTCTACTGAGTTCCCATGACTGTCCCCAGGAGAGACCCAGCTTGATAAGAGATCCACTGAGCCAACAGGCCACTTGGTTGAGGAAGGGACAGGTCAGTGGGGACCTCAAAGTTTCCCTCTGCTCTCATAGTTCTAAAGAGCCACAGTCTCAATGCTCATTTATGGAAACTCCTGGCTTTGTCAGTCTTTATATTGCAACATTCTACCAAGGAACAGCCTGTGAGCCAACCTTTCAGGCTCCCAGCCATCTGTGATTCAGCATACAAGTGTGACAAGGGAGGCCCCAAGGTACACGGGTCACCCAGCCAAGAGGTATGGCAGCCCCACCCAACTCAGTCCCAGAAGTCCCCTGGGTCCAGCGGGAGGGGAGCCTAGACCAGGGTGGAGCATGGAGGGCTGAGCAATGTGAGCTGCCTGTTAATGGGACTCAGGCTGTCTGCTGGCACAGCTGGGCCAGACCAGCGGGGACAGAGTATAAGCTAGATCCTTCCCTTGGGAACCTTCAGGCCAGCTGAGCAACTGGACATGCTGAAGCCTGGTATGACTGGTGGACACAAGGCAAGAGTACCCTCGAGTTCAGTGACCCGCAGGAGACAGGAGGGAGGGTACCTGGGGGGTCCAGTTGCTGACTTGGGAATCTTCAATTTCCTCCGGCCACATCTAGTAGTGCCTACCCTTGCAGAGATTAATGAGAGATCTAATTGAACCAAGCTCAGACATCATCAGAGGGCAAGCTAGTAGGTCAGGACCAGAGCCCAGACAATCCAAATGCAGTGCCACATTTTAGGAAGCCAAGTCTATAGTGCCCTGTGGGTGTCCCCCCACCAGAGTGTTCCCCAAGCCCGGCCTACTCTCTAGAATCCCTTCCCCAATACCACTGGCCAATAGCCTTCTGGTTGGGGTGAAGGTGACCCTGGCCACAGCCTTTGCTCCTTTGGGCAGCCTCACAATTCCGGCAGGCAGGCAGGCTTCTGCTCAGGTGGGCTCCTGGATAGTTGGGAGGCTCTCACCAGGCTTTCCACCAGCCATTACCGGGCCTGCCTCGCTGTGCCTTCAGGGATTGGAGAGAAAGCCAGCTTCTGGTGAGTGCCCGCTGGGTACCAGGCCCAGGACTAGGCACTGCGAAGATGGAGCTGTGCCAAGATGTCCAAACAGATGTGCTGCCTTTGAAAAGTTCCCTGTCTCTATGTCCGCACACAGTAGGTTCTCAAGGAGTGTGGAACAGAAGAGAACTGAAACTAAGAAGGAATCACAGAGCTGGCAGGGCCCTCCTGAGCCTCTCAGCCTCACTGCATCCCAGGGTCCTGTGCTTCAGGGATGCGGCAGGAGCAGGGACACGAGAGTTTATAGCCTCGCCCCAGCCTCTCTGGTCTTTCTTCCCATTAAACAGCAGTTAGGAAGCATCTACTGTGTGCCAGATTGGTTTTTGGTAGAGGCTGAACTTGTTGAGAGTTTAGGGGTGAGCGCAGCAGCCACAGGATTGCTTCACAGGGGATATCTAGCAGGAGGCAAGTGAAGAGGGAGCTTTAGATGGAAGAGACTCCTGAGGTGGGAGCGCTGGGAGAGTTCTGGTGGCTGAAGGGTGGCATGCGTGGGAGCAGGAGCCTGGAGGCTGCAGAGACAGGCAGAGGGACGATATCCACCACGTAGGAAGGGCAGGACCAGGTCAGCTGTTCCTTCAGGCCACTAGAAGCAGGCAGTAGAGTTCCAGGGATTTGACTGGAAGCCAAAGGTCTCTGCAGCGAGGGCAAGGCGGATGTGGCCTTGGCCTCCACCTGTCCCCAGGTCCTTTGGGAGTGAGTGGAGTCTAGCATCCCTCCTGGTGGGCCAAGCGTGGCCCCAAAGGTTAGGACAGGCCCATCGTCGTCCTGCCCCTGCGAACTGGGCTCAGAGGACAGAGCCCAGTTTCTGTTTGGAGGGGTACAGAGGCTGTTGGTCCTCAGCCCCGCGGCGGGGCGGGCAGTAGAGAGAGCTTACCAGCTTCCCGCCACCCGGACGGGCTGGGGCGGGCCGGGGCGGGGCGAGGGAGGGGCCACGACACCGACACCTGTGAAGGCGGGTGGCCAGCTAGTAGCGTCGGGGGTCTGCAGGGCCTAGGAGCCCGCAGAGAAGGAGGCGACAAACTTGGAGCGAGGAGTGACCTGGGGGCCGGGGGCGGAGTCGCGGGCGGGGCGGAGAGAGGCCGAGCGAGCGCAGCGGCCCAGGAAGCCCGAGCGCCGCCCACCCATCCGGGGCGCCGCGCGCAGGGCCACGGCTGGGCCGGGGGCTCCCGACCACTACCCCAGCGCGACCCCGCCGTCCCCAACCCGGCCCAAAGATGATGAAGAGACAGCTGTACCGCATGCGGCAGCTTGCCCAGACGGGTAGCTTGGGACGGTGAGTGTCGCCCCCTTCCTGGCAGCCCCGCTGTTGCCCCGCAGGACCTGAGCCGGGCTGAACGGCTGGGGGAACCACAGGAGATGGCAGAGGACAGCTGGGCAGCTGCCCTCCGTCCGGCCTGAGTCCTGTCCTCTTTCTTCCCTCCGAATGCCATCAGGTCCCCTAGGCAGGGGTGACCTTGGGGAAAGGGCCCCTTGGCCCCTGACGGGGATCTGCAGAAGGGAGAGTGTGCCCTGATCCCGCACGCTGCGTCTTCTCTGCGCCCTGAGCTGCAGAGCCCACTAACTTGCCCAGCCTCACCGATCCGCTCTGGAGGATGGGGACGATTTCCTACCCTTGACGGCGGGGTGGGGGAGGGGAGGTCGGGCTGGCGCCTAGTACTTGGGGGAGGGGTGCAGGCAGGGTCTCGGCCCGGCGCAGTAGGGACCTTCTCTGCCTCTCCTCCCGCCCCAGGCCTTCTGCTTCTCTGTTTTGCTTCTCCTTTTCCTAGGCTCAGGTGGAGTCGTCCCCAGGTCTCCCGTTCCCGCACCTAGCCTCTGAGCTGGTGCGCGGAGGCCGGAAGTCTGGGAGCCTCTGAGGGGCCGTCTTCAGTGTTCCTCCTCCCCAGCCTCGAGTTCCCCATTCTCTGGGCCCAGGGAGGAGACCGGCGGTCTTGAGACGTTCTAGTGTCACAGTGGCCCGGTGCCTGTGTATACTGGCAGCCAGGCCACCTTTGCCGGCCTCAGCATCCCCATATGTCCCGGGCAGGGTCCAAGCCCTCCCCACAGCTGCCCTCCGGACCCCAGCAGGACTGACAGCCTGGAGGGGGTGTCCCCAGCTCCCACACTTCCCGTTCTTGGGGCCAACCTAGGCCTCCTCTTTCCGGGCAAGGCTGGCACTTTGTGGGGTGCACAGAAGAGAGGCTTTTCTCCTGTGTCCCCCAGCAGGGGCCCCTTGAGTGTCAAGGGCCCATCCTTTCTCAGGACCCAGCCCAAGGGGGAGGAGGAGAAAGCAGTGAATCCCTATTCCACCTCACAGAATGTGTTCTGACTGGGAGGAGGCCAGGCCACCCAGGGTGGGCCCACCTGGGAGGGGCTGTGAAAGCCCTGGGGTCCAGGTGCCTTGCAAGGGACAGGGGAGGTGGGAGGTTTGCGAGTCCCGGCTGGTTCAGCACAACCTCGCCTCCCCATAGCAACCCCGAGATGGCCGAGTTCCTGGGTGAGGAGCTACTACAGGTACGTGCCTGGGCGTGGGGGGCAGGTCCGTGCAGGCTGGGGAGGGGACAAGGCAGGCGGGGTGCTCGCTGCCCTCCCCTAGCTTGAGTCATTCCCCGCACTTGCCATGGGGTCCCTGGAGGAGAGAAGAGAAGGCAGTTCCAGCTCTGGGGGAGCAACAACACAGTAAGGGGGGACCCCAGCCCCAGGATCTACTGCCCCCCATGTCTCCCTCTTCTCAGGTGGAACAGCGGCTGGAGCCGGCCAAGCGGGCAGCTCACAATGTCCACAAGAGGCTGCAGGCCTGTCTGCAGGGCCAGAGTGGGGCTGAAATGGACAAGCGGGTGGTGAGTTCAGGCTTGGGGTCTCCCTGCCAGTGTGGGCCTTGGCCGCTGGGGCACTCAGCTACCGCTTGAGGCCCCCGGTCCTTCCAAACCCATTCTGAACCCTGCTTCCTTCCCTCTGTACCATCCCCCCAGGCTCCCTCACCCCCACAAGGCCAGGCCCCTGGTAGCACCAGCACATCCCCATGCTGTCAGCATTGAAGCAGCTCCCCCCACCCACCTCCTCAGGGGGCAGCGTTTGAGCTGGATTTTAAGTGATGCTCTGGTATTAATCGAGCAGCGTTTATTGATCCATGTCTGCCAGCCTATTGCTCAGATAGGCTACATTGCCTCACCAATGCTGGCTGCTACCCTAGCAGGAGGTGGTGTTTTACAAATGAGGAAATGGAGCCTTAAAGTCACTCACCAAAGGTCACACCGCCAGCAAGTGACAAAAGCAAGGTTTGGCCTCTCCTGTCTGTAATCTCAAAGCATAAACCAGGCAGGAACAGAGAGGGTTTGGCTTGAAGCTCTCAAGGATTTAATGAGGCCCAGGTAGAGTTGCAGTCAGAATAGGGAGCCAAGGTGGGTTTGAGCTTGGCGCCTACTGATGGCCAGGTCAGCCACGTATCCCTGGGGAGGGAGAAGAGCCCCTTCCGTTCACCCGCAGCTTTGAGCTTCTTGCTATCTGTGCTTGGTAGTTTCCTCTTCTCTGATGAGACTTGGTCATCCCTTCCTGCCCAATCAGCTGACTCCTGAGAGAGGGGAAAGGGGACCCGAGGTGGCGGGGGCACGTACATGGTGAGGGGGTCCCCTCCCTCTGCATCCCTGCTCCCCTCAGGTTGGTTTTCGCTCACACCTGTGACTACTGCCTTCCAGGTCCCCTCTTCTCCAACCTGGGTTTGCTGGGTGCTCAGGTGGGCTGGGGAGCCAGGTATGCTCAGGCTTACAGCCCGGCCCACCTGCTGTCCCTGCAGAAAAAGCTTCCCCTCATGGCTCTGTCCTCCACGATGGCTGAGAGCTTTAAGGAGCTGGACCCTGACTCGAGCATAGGGTGAGCATGGCCAGGCTGAGCACTCACCTGGGGACATCAGGAAGCAATCGGGGGTGGGGGAATGGGCGGGGGGTGGGAGAGGTCTGTACTACCAAGGGCAGCCGGGTGGAAGGGTGACCGTACTGGGGACAGTGTTAAGTTAGTGGGGACCCCAGAGCTGGGCAGAGACCGACCCCAGAGCTGGGCGGAGACCAGAGGAACAGGAAGCGATGGGGAAGGGAGGCCTCCCCTGAGCCCATGAAGGGGCGGGTGAGCACCAGCAGGCCTGGAGGCCCACAGGTCGCTGTGTCCACAGGAAGGCCTTGGAGATGAACTGCGCCATCCAGAACCAGCTGGCCCGAATCCTGGCCGAGTTCGAGATGGCCCTGGAGCGGGATGTCCTGCAGCCGCTCAGCAGACTGAGTGAGGTGACCAGCCACCTGCCAACCCAGCGCCCCCACCCCTAGCCCACCCCTAACTCCCTCCCCAGGCCCCTGAACCCCCTTTTGTCCTCAGGAGGAGCTGCCTGCCATCCTCAAGCATAAGAAGAGCCTGCAAAAGCTGGTGTCTGACTGGAACACTCTGAAGAGCAGGTAGGAACTGCAAGGAACCCAGGGTGGATATAGGTGGCTCACAGAGCCTGAGCCTCATTTGGGGGACAGTGTAGGGCCCACTGGATACAGGGAGACAGCTGGTCCATGAAAGCCCATGTGAGGAAGGCACATGGGAGTATATACACATACCCCCAATCCTCTAAGAGCCCATGGTGGCCCATGCCTGGCCCCCAACTCTTGAGCTGAGTGGCTGTAATCACCAAGTCTACCACCAGAGGGCAACCCAGAGCACTCTGGCTCATTCTGGGCAGAGACCCCAGGGATTTTTATCTGTAAAGCCTAGAACCCTGTGTGGTACCTGCATAGAGGGGACATTTCGTCTTTTCTTTTTTTTGTTACACCGGGGATTGAACTTGGGGCCTTGCACATGCCAGTCAGGCCCTTATGCCACTGAGCTCCCTCCCCGGCCCAGAGGGGACACTTAGCTCTGAGCATGCAGTGGAGCAAGTAACCACCCCACCTTGGAATCGTCCGCAGGCTCAGCCAGGCTGCCAAGAACTCAGGCAGCGGTCAAGGCCTGGGTGGTGGCCCGGGCAGCTACAGCCACACCACAGCAGCTGCCAACAAGGTGGAGACACTGAGGGAGGAGGAGGAAGAGCTGAAGAGGAGGGTGGAACAGTGCAAGGTGAGGAGTGGGGGCCTGGTGTGTGCAAGTACCATCCCTGGTTCACAGAGAAGGAAACTGAAGCTCGGGGGGACCTGAGTCGCCCAAGGTCTCACCTCTGGGAAGCCAAAATGGGGGATGAGCTTTGGGTCAAGACAGTCAGGGCTGTTGCTGCCCACTGGCCATTGGCTTGGGGCCTCCTTAGTCTGTGCCACATGTAAGCAGGCGGGAGGCAGGGACAGGGTCAGATCACCAGACCTGTGGTGTGTTTGCTGAGTGAATCCATGAATACTGCTGGATGTAAGTGAACGACAAATGACTATAGCTACGTATGGCGGTGCACACCTGGGAGGTTGAGGCAGCGGGAGTGCAAGTCCCAGCCCAAGCTAAGGAATTTAGCAAGACCCTATTTTAAAAACTAGAAAGAGGGCTAAAGAGACAGCTCAGCAGTGTAAGCATCTGCGTGGCAAGTGCAAGGACCTGGGTTTGATCCCCAGTAGTACATGTTGTGCTGGCTGCACTGCATGGGCCACTGAGATAAGGCATGGTGGTGCATGCCTGTAATCCTAGCTCTGAGGAAACAGGAGGATCACTGAGTGTGACCTGCATGTAGTACAGTCACGATCATGTACTAAAAAAAAAAAAAAGATCATGTACTAAATACATCAAATAAAAAAAACAGGATTAGGGTTGTAGCTCAGTGCAAAGGCTCTGGATTCAGTCCTCAGGATTTATCCCACTACAAGCAAAAAGAATGATTAGGGCCGGCCGAATAGCTCAGCAGATTAAAGCACCTGCAAGCAAGTACAGGGGCCAGGGATTTGATCCTGCCCCTGGGGCTCACTGAGATAGCAATTGAGGTTGGGCGTGGTGGCATGTACCTGTAAATCCCAGCTCTTGGGAGGCTGTAAACAGATGGATCACTGTGAGTACAATCTAGTAGTGAGACCCTGAGCACCCTGTAGACCCTTCTCTAAAAATACAACAAATAAATACATAAAAATGATTATAGCCAAACATAGTGATACATGCCTGTAATCTCAGCTACTCAGGAAGCTGAGGCAGGAAGGTCACATGTTCAAGCCCAGCGTGAATGTAGCAAGATTCTGCCTCAAAGCAAAGTATAAAAAGGTGGAAGCCCCTGGGTTTGATGTCTGTTGGCAAAAAAGAGAATGACTGCATGGCGAGTGACGGCACACCGTGCTGAGAATGTAGGAACCCCTAGGGGAGGAGTAGCAGCTGGCACGGGCCTTGCAGAGCTTGTGGAGCTCCTGGGGGCTCGCCCAAGGTATCCTCTACGAAGAGTTGGGTGGGTGGCTGCCCCTCTGAGCCTCAGCTTCCCATCAGACCCCACCTTCCCTGTGTCCCCAAGGACGAGTACCTGGCCGACCTGTACCACTTTGCCACTAAAGAGGACTCATACGCCAACTACTTCACCCATGTGAGTCCCAAGACCTGGCCCCAGCCACCAGAGCGTGGCGCGGATGTTGGTGCTGGGGACCACTGGGACCCTGGGAGAGGGTGGGGCCTGCTCTAGGGCCCCGGGGAAGCTTCGTGCCTCACTGCCCTGGGGTTGTCACTTGGTCCCCACAGCTCCTGGAGATTCAGGCTGATTACCATCGCAGGTCACTGAGCTCTCTGGACACAGCCCTGGCTGAGCTGAAGGAGAACCACAGCCAAGCAGGTGGGTGCCCCGGCGGGCCAGGCTCCACCCAGTCCCGCCTAGCTCAGGACACATAGGGAGCCTTGGATGGGTTAGGCTTGCATGGGGAAGTGGCTGTGGCTGCTCTCTGGGGGTGGGGTGAAAGGGGCAGGACCAGAGCCAGGGGAACTTCTAGAAGGCAGAAGGGAGGTGCCAGTGGACCACTAGGGGTTGGGCAGTTCCATAGGGTGATGGTGGATGATTCCCGATGTATATATGGAGTGGGGTGCAGGGTGGTAGCACCTGGAGGATATCTGGGGGTGTCCTGACTACCCAGCAGTGGGAGGGCCCTGGGCCGCTGATCTGTCTCGTCCCTGCAGACCCTTCCCCCTCGATGATGGCCGCCCCCTCCTCCAGGGTGTATGGGGTGTCGCTGGGGACTCATCTACAGGAGCTGCACCGGGACATCGCCCTGCCCATTGAGGCCTGCGTGCTCATGCTGCTGTCTGAGGGCATGCGGGAAGAGGTGGGGAAGGAGGAGCTGAGTGTCAGGCCCTGGGGCTGCCCTGACCCCTCCTACACACTGCCCTGGACTGAGAGTCACTCCCTCCCTTAGGCTGGAGGCCTGTGGCATTCTTTGCCACATTTAATAATCCCTTACTGGCTTCATTTTGGAAAGTAGAGATGGGCAAAGATCAGAGGCTGGCCCTTGTCTTCCCTCTGTCCCTTACTAATGACATCAGCACCATGGCCTCTGCCCTTACAGTATATGTGGGAAATACCTGAAGGTAGAAGAGGCTTCCTGCGCATCCTGCTAGTCCCCTTTTCCCTTTCCATTCCTGGACAGATTCCGGTTTCCCGGAAGCTTTTCTCAGCAACCCCAGAGTTCCCATGCTCTTTGCTCAGAATTACAGCTGTGGAAATTGAGTCCGCTCTGCACACCAGACCCAGGGGCACACCAAAGGCCAGCAGCCTGCCCCAGGCTAGGGGCGAGCCTGGGCTTCCAGCCAGTCCCCTGCTCTGGCCCCCTCCCTGACCCCCACCTCCTCTTGAACCACAGGGCCTCTTCCGCCTGGCTGCAGGGGCTTCGGTGCTGAAGCGCCTCAAGCAGATGATGGCCTCTGACCCTGGCGGCCTGGAGGAGTTCTGCTCAGACCCACATGCCGTGGCAGGTGCCTGACCAAGGGAGCCCCAGGCAGGAGGTTTGGGGCCTGAGGGGGAGTCCTAGAAATAACCCCATGATGGTTGTTTTAAGGCCTTGATATTTTGCGGAAGAGATTTAGGGTTTCTAACAGGGTTTGCCACGAACCCCCTGACACACATGTACATTTTTCTGGAGACAAGATCGCTAACCATCTTGTCAAAAGGACCATGACCCAAAGAAGTTATCCGACCTGGACATGTTAGTTCGTGCAAGGCTGGAGGCTCCTTCCACGTGGAGAGCTAGGCACAGGGGAGGGGGGGTGCAGAGGGGAGGTTGGGGGGCAGCCTCTGACCTTGTCCTCTGTCCGCTTCCTCTGTCAGGTGCCCTCAAATCCTATCTCCGGGAGCTGCCAGAGCCCCTGATGACCTTTGACCTCTATGATGATTGGATGAGAGCAGCCAGGTGAGACTCAGGGGTGAGGGGGTGGGGTGGGGAGGAAGCCATCCCAGAGCTAGGGATCACTGCCTGTCTCTTTAGCCTGAAGGAGCCTGGGACCCGGCTGGAAGCCCTCCAAGAGGTGTGCCGTCTCCTGCCCCCCGAGAACCTCAGCAACCTCAGGTGAGCCCGGGCTGCCTCCCTGGCCACCCCCAGAGCCAAAGTCCAGCTGGGACTCAGGGGCAGTGGTTGAGGTCTGGCCCAGCCACTGTATGCTAAGCGATACTTCTAAAACTGCAGCTTTGCGGGACAGGCTATATTTCTTTTTATACTAGACATTGAAATAAACAACTTGAACTTTGAAATCACACTGCCCAGCTTCAGGCCCCACCCCTGCCAGCCACTAGATGGCCCTGGGAGTAAGTGGTGTTGTCACCTAGAAAGTAGAGGTCATAAGAGTCCCCAGCCCACGACAAGACTGAGGATTCTCATCATAGCTCTGTGTCCAGCATGTGGTTGGCATTTGCTAAGTGGATCAGCTGATCTATTAAAAGTTTAAGACTAGGGGTTGGGGTGCTGTGCCCTGGCTAGGTGCATGGGCTGTCAAGAGAAGGGATCACTATCTGTCAGGGTGTTAAAACCACCCTGTAGGGCCCGGCAGGATGGCTCAGTGGTCTAAAACACCTGCTTAGGAAAGCTTGGGCGGCTACAGGGACCGCGGTTCAATCCCTGGCACCACATGCTGCGCCAGCCCTGCCCTCAGGGCAGGCTGAGCCGGCCATAAAAATAAAACAAACAAATAAAAGTTCTGAAACAAACAAACAAACAAACAAAGCCACCCTGTAAGCTGGGAGTGGTGGTGCAGGTCTATAATCCCAGCACTCAGGAGGTTGAGGCTGGAGGCTCATTGCAAGTTCGAGACCAATCTGGGCTGCAAAAGTGAGCTCAAGGCCAGCCTGAGCTGCATTCTGAGACCTTGTCTAAAAAGGCAAAAGATAGATAAATAAAATAAAAGCCACCTTGTAGGTTCTTCCCCAGGCAGGCAACATGGGGCAGGATGGCTCTTGGGCCTCAGGGCATCGATGGGAGTTGAAGGCCCAGGTTGCCCTCGCGCTGTTCCAAGCCCACCTCTTGCCCAGGTACCTGATGAAATTCCTGGCCCTGCTGGCTAAGGAGCAGGATGTGAACAAGATGACGCCCAGCAACATTGCCATCGTCCTGGGGCCCAACCTGCTGTGGCCACCTGAGAAAGAAGGGTGAGGAAGAGCCCTGGGCAGGGAAAGGTGACAGGAGAGAAGCAGCCCCCTCGCAGGCCACCCATGGCTCATTGCCCTGGGCCTCAGTTTCCCCATATGGAGATGGGAAGCTTGTGTTCCCAAGCCTGTAAGTAGAACATCCTGAAAGACTGGGAACGCCACAGGGCTCTGGACATAGGCATTCTGGGTCTTGGCATGGGGGTGCGAGGGGGCCTTGGGTGGGAGCTGAGAGCCCAGAGTGCCGCTTCCACCTCCACCCCAGCCCTCCAGAGGTGGCCTTGGGTTGTCATTTTCCATACCTCTATTTCCTCATTTGTAAATTTGGGAGAAATTGTACAAACTCGAGGGGCTTTACCTTGGGAATCAGATGAGACCATGAGAAGCATTAGAAACTGTGAAGTGCTTCGGGATATGGGAAATCATCCTCGCTCTCCGGGCTTCAGATGGCACAGATTCCTCCAGTGTGTGGAGACGGTGGCTCAGTGGGGACCGTCTGGACCCAGAACTGTGGACAGGGCCCTTGTTGATAAGGGACAAGGACTGAGGCCTGTGGAGATGATTTGCTTTGCCTCCCTTTCTGTGCCAGGGACCAGGCCCAGCTGGACGCAGCCTCGGTGTCCTCTATCCAGGTGGTAGGCGTGGTCGAAGCTCTGATACAGAATGCAGACACCCTCTTCCCTGGAGGTGAAGCCCCTGCCCCTGAGAATGTCATGCCCTGTCCTCTCATCCCTTCCCAGGCTGGTGAAGGCTGAATTTGAGACCTGCTCCTTCTGTCCCCAGACATCAACTTCAACGTGTCCGGCCTCTTCTCAGCCCTTGCCCCCCAGGACAAGGTCAGCGATGGGCCGGCCTCAGAGGAGTCACTCTCCACTGCTGTGCCCTCTCCAGAGAGCACCCCAACCCCAGCTCCAGCTCTGGCCCCAGGCTCCGCCTTAGTGGCACCCAAAGAAAGGTAGGAACTGCAGAGTCTGAGCAGCCCCTCTCCTGGCCTCTCAGGACTTAGGAGAGATCATTCTGTCTTTTCATCTGAAGGACTGGCTTCCTGCTCAGCCTTAACATTGACCCCTTGGTCCTTATGTGGTGATTAACTGAGCACCTACTATATGCCAGGTGCTGTTTGAAGCCCTGAAGACTTAGGGAGCTGGGAGGGGGCCTTTTGGAATTTATAAACACCTTTCAGTGTTTTCTTTTCTTTTCTTTTTCTTTTTTTTTTTTGCGGAACCGAGGAGTGAACTCAGCTCCTTGTGTCTGCCAGGCAAGCACTTATTCTACTGAGCTATCTCCCCAGCCCGTCTTTTCCCTTTTAAGTCCAGAAGGGCTGCTTGGGATAGTATTGCCTCTGTATCAAGCAGGAATTGTTCACTTAGCACAGATGGTGTGGCCCACGCTGGGTTTCCTTTGAGGAGCCAGGCAAACTGGCGCTGTCCTTTGAATAGGCACTGCAGGGTTGTGGAGAGCCCAACATGTCCCCAGAGGCATCTGTGATGTTGGGAAATGGGAGGCACCTTACAGGAGGCTGAGGCAGGACGCATGTGGGATAGGAGCCACAGGAAAGGCCTTCCTGGGGAGCAAGGACGTCTCCTCAAGGTTACAAGTTGCCTCTAGATGACCAAGCCTGCCCTTGGCCCTCTGCTTTCCTCCCCTCCCAGGACAGAGTCTGAAGCACCACCCAGACCAGTCTCGCCCATGGTTAACAGAAGCTCCTCGGAGATAGCCACCCCGACAGAGGACACGGCCCGGAGGAGTGAGTTGGCTGTGGGGACACAGAAGGGCACAGGGCAGGTGGGAAGGGGTCCCAGGCCACCCGTTCTTTGGTCTGTTAGGAGAGGCCACAAGGGGAGGTGGTGAGAAGCGCAGGCTCTGCCCCTGTGCACTGTGGTTCAGATCCAGCTCTGTGGCTGCAGGCAGGTGATATGGCCAGCCCAGTCTCAGCTTCCTGCCCTGTGGGGTGGGACAATACCTGGACTTGCCTGGAACGGCTCTGGAGAACCACTGTGCAGGGCAGGGTGGAATTCCAGGGCCGCCAAAGCGACAGTCTGGGTGTCTCAGGTTAGAGGAGCCCTGAGGTCACAGAGGGCTGAGGGGACAGGAAGTAAGTGCAGGTGAGCAGGCAGGGAGCATCACCAGGGTGACTGGCACCCTTGGGAGGCCCAGCCAGCCTTGGGCACCTGGAGTTGCCACGTGGGCATGCCATGCAGATCAGCCATAGGAGCAGGTGGGCCATACAGGGCACTTCTTGGAGGAGACAGGCAGGCAGGGCATGTGCTCAACACGCTGTCATCACAGCGTCCCCTGAGCAGATCCTCACACCAGCCAGGGAGCTCCAGATCTCACCCCATCTTACCAATGAGGAAATTGGCGGGGGGGGGGGGGTGACGACAAGGGAGTCACCCCAGATCTCCAGTGGATGCAGCTAGTGCCAGAGTCCAGATCCAGCCTACCTCTGGGGTTGGATCTTTGGAAGCTGGGATGGGGAAGCTTCAGTGGCCTTCTGAGGGGAGGCAAGCAGGACCCAGGGATCCGCAGGGATAGGCACTGCCTGTTCACTCAGGTGGGTACGGATACCTGCTATGCGCCCCGCACACACAGTCCTCGCTCACCTTGTGTTGTCCTGAAGGAGACAAGCAATGAGCAAGTGAGAGGAAGCAGATGTGGTCATTTCAAGAGCAAGGCCTATAAAGAGAGGTGCGCTGCCGTGAGGGGTGCATGCATCTCCTGTAGGGAGGCCTCCTGAGGAGGCGTCTGCCACGGCAGGAATGGCATACGCAGAGATCCCAGGGTGCAGCCAAGTGCAGTGGATGCGCCACCACAGGCTTGTGATGTTTCCTTTCTCCGCAGCCAAGCGCCCTGCGCCAGCCCGGCCCAACATGCCACCCCCTCAGCTCTCCAGCACCCGCTCCTCTCCTCCAGCCCCACCCCCACCCCCTGGCAGCCCTGTGACCCCCCGGGCTCTGCCCCGCCGTCTGGTAGGCAGCAGCCTCCGGGCCCCCACAGTGCCGCCTCCCTTACCCCCTGTTCCCCCTCAGCCTGCCCGACGCCAGAGCCGACGTTCGCCAGTCTCCCCCAACCCAGCCTCCCCTGGCCCAGGCTCCCTGAACTCACCTGTGCAGGTGGAAGCGCTGAGTATGCATACCGAGGAGGGGGAGGCTGCAGGTGGGGTCCCCACTCCCCAGGCTGTGCCCCCTCAGCCTCGGCCCAGGGGCCTTGCCTCTGAGACTGACTGAGCATGTGTCTCCCCCATAACTGGCCTTCAGTGTCCCCATCTTCCAAGGGCAGCCTCCACCCTGCCCAAGGGGTGGGCATCCCTAGCCTTTACCCACTAGTGCCTCAGTGCCTGCGGGGTCGGCCACCACGGCCCGGAGGGCTCCGGATAGCGCTCCATTGCCTGATCTTTTCCTTTCCTACGCTGAGCTTGGAGTCTCCTTTCCTCACCCTCTGGCAGGGTCCCAGGGAAGCCACCAGAAAAAAGGGCAGGCTTGCCTGCTCCTACAAGACCTATTTTTCTCTTGCCAACATATTTTTTGTAAGGCTGGTAAATAAATTATTTTGGACAAAACTGGAGCATCTGCCCAAATTGATAGTTTTATTTTCTGTCTTCAAAATAAAGAAGCCACTTTCATAAAAAGGAAAGATTGTGTATTCTTTGCCTCCTTTCTTTCTTCCGGTCTGAAATGCTGACTGTCAGTGCTTGTGGAAATTTCTCAGAGCTTCACACTGAGCTTTTCTCCCAGGGAAGTGAATCCCATCAGCGCTTGCAGGTGTGGAGCTGCTGCTGCTGCTGCTGCTAATGCTGCAGAGGGCAAGGAATGGGCCTGGCATGAAGAGCTCAGGCTGATGATTCCAAAGCCCAGGCTCAGGGCCGGGGAGATGGCTCCATGGCACAAGTGCCTGCCTGGTAAGTGCAAGGTTGTGAGTTTGAACCCTGGTCCTGCACACACACACAAAGTCCAGGCTCATGCCTGATATGCCAAGAGCTTTGCTTACTTTCCTCATCTGACATGCAATAGAACAATCCCACCACGGTGGTATCCCGAGCGCCCCATGAGGCTTCTGGAAATATCTAAGCGCCATTTGGGGCACAGAAATGCAGGAAAAGCTTGTCAGTGGTGACTGCCTCTTATTTTTCTGCCCCATGGCCTTCTGGGAGCAGGCAGGGGAGGCTCAGGAACAGGCATGAGTGGGTCTGTGGTCTGTCCCTTTCTGAGGCTGCTCTGGGCCAGCTCGTGAGCTCAGCCCTATCATCCACCCCCCAGGCTTCTAAAGCAGACAGGCAGGAGAAGTTATAAACAGAATCAAGCATGTGGCCCATACTCATAACCCGGTTAGAGGTGGGCCGCTGTCTTAGTCCTTTTCTTATTGCTGGGACAGAATATCTGATACACACAATTTAAGGAGTTTATTTTGGCTCATGTTTCTACCCCATACTCTGCTGGCCCCAAGCAGGATGGTAGAGGGACAGAGGAAAATCCGCTTCTGTCAAGGAAGCCAGGAAACGCTGAAGGAGACCTGCAGGGAGCTAAAACCTTCCAGGTCACATTCTCCAACCAGATCCCTACCTCCCAACCACAGGTCAGCCAAGATCCATCATCTCCCCACAGGCCCACCTGCGAGGAGCCCAGGAACCTCTTTGGGGACATTTGGATATAAACTGGATATAAATAGCCACCTAAAGGACCCTGATGTATGTTTGAGGAAGGGTTAGTCAAGGAAGGCTTCCTGCAGATGGCACTGTCTAAGGAGCTAGCCAGGTGAAAAAGGTAATGAAAAAGCGGAAACGTTTCAAGCCAAGGAGACCCCCCATACACAAAGGCCAGGAACAAAAGGCATGGGGCACTGGGAAAGGGAACGTGTTAGAGCCTCAAGGAGAGGGCTACAAGGTGTGCCCTACCCCCCAGGCCTCCAGCCCCACCCCTACCCCGAACCCAACTTTGCTGGTCCAACTGCTAGGCAGAAGCAGCCAGACTTATGCAGAACTTTCTCTGACATTCAGTCCTGCTCCCCACAACTTTTCTTTTTTTTTTTTTTTTTTGTGGAACTGGGGGTGGAACTCAGGTCCTTGCGCTGGCCAGGCATTGCTCCCTGCAATTTATTTATTTTTAGAAAACTTCACTTGGAGCCAGCAAGATAGCTCAGTGGTCTAAAGCTCCTGCTTAGGCAAGTTTAGGCAACCGCAGGGACTCAGTTCAATCCTCAGCACCACATGCTGCGCCAGCCCCACCCCCAGGGCAGGCTGAGCCAGCCATAATATAAAAATAAATAAATAAAATAAAAAATAAATAAGAAACTTATTCATATTATAGCCGGCTCAGCCTACCCTGGGGGTGAGGCTGACACAGCATGTGGTGCCAGGGATTGAACAATGGGCCTTGGGGTTGCCTAAACTTGCCTAAGCAGGTGCTTTAGACCACTGAGCTATTAAAGTCCTCACTTTTTTTTTTTTTTTTTTTTGGGACAAGGGTTCGAACTCACGACCTTGCACTTGCCCAGCAGGTACTTGTGTCTCGGAGCTATCTCCCCAGCCCCCGAGTCCTCACTTCTTAAGGGCTCTAAGACCTGCAGTTTCTAAGACCTTCACACTAGAAGCCCTTTTCCCCAAAATGGGAACCCAGGTCACGCCATCAGTGCCTTTCTGGGACTGGTCTAGCAATCTCAAAACGCCCAGACCCCATCCAAAATATTAAGTCAGACTTGAGTGCCCCGTATGCATCCGGGTCCTAAAAAAGAATTAGTCAAGCCGGGCGTGGTGGCGCACTCCTGTAATCCCAGCACTCCGGAGGCTGAGGCAGGAGGATTGGTGCGAGTTCAAGACCAGCCTGGGCTACAAAAGTGAGCTCAAGGCCAGCCTGAACTGCATAACAAGACCCTGTCTCAAAAAAAAAAAAAAAAAAAAAAAAGAATTAGTCAAAAGTCATCCAACTCTACGCTGAAGGGCTACATACCTTTTCTTTTTGGGTGGGGGGGACCCGGGGTTTAAACTCACGACCTTGCATTTGCCAGGCAGGTTACTCGTGCCCCGGAGCTATCTCCCCGGCTCCTTACACACCTTACAGTACGTAAATTATCTCAAATATAACTACTCCGGGGACTCTGCTGCGCACGCAGCATGTAGAGCCACCCACTAGTCCAGACCAGGGGACACAGCGCCCAGACTTCGTTCAGAATTGGAGGCTGCGTAGTCCTCAGGGGAGGAGAACTGGAAGTAAACAGGGTTAAAATGTGTTATGCACATGAGCCAGCTCCCTGCGATGAACGTCATCGTAATGTACTGCAAACATGCACCAGTACAAATTAAAATAACAAATTAAAAAACCAAAGAGTTAACCCAAAAACAGAGGTTTTTCTCCTAGTAACCAGCTCTCCCAAGAGTCTGACTGGCTGAGGGGCGCGAGGCTGGCCTCTCGCGTTTCCTATTCATAGCTCCTTATTAGGTACAAAGCACGTCAGTCTTCCAGGCTCCCACCCCCTTCAAGGAGGTAGTTGGTGTTGGAACTTGGCGGCGATTGGCCCAATAGGCTAAGGGGCGGGGCTAAAGGAGATTGGTTCTTCATTGGTCTCCGCCCACAGCAGCGATTCTGGCCGGTTTCGCCTAGCTTTCGCTCGCCCCTGGGTTCTTCTTCTAGCCTCTCCCCAACCATTGGCCGACGTCCAGGCCGTGGCCCCACCCCCTTCCCGTTCCGAAGTGCCGATTGGCCCTGCAGAACGGGCCCCAGCGAACGCGTCATGCCAGCAGAGGGAGAGCGGCGCGGGAGTGCGGGCGGCCAGTCGGCTGCATGGCGCTCTGCGAGCCGCTGCGTGGCGCGGCCCTGCGCGACCTGCTGGGCCGCGCGCAGGGTGTCCTATTCGACTGCGACGGGGTGCTGTGGAACGGCGAGTGCGTCGTGCCTGGCGCCACGGAGCTGGTGGAGCGGCTGGCGCGGGCGGGCAAGCAGGCGCTATTCGTGAGCAACAACAGCCGGCGCGCGCAGCCCGAGCTGGCGCAGCGCTTCGCGCGTCTGGGCTTCGGAGGTCTGCGCGCCGAGCAGCTCTTCAGCTCCGCACTGTGCGCCGCGCGTCTACTGCGCCAGCGCCTGCCCGGGTCGCCTGACGCGCAGGGCGCCGTGTTCGTTCTGGGCGGCGAGGGGCTGCGCGCGGAGTTGCGCGCTGCGGGGCTGCTGCTGGCGGGGGACCCCGGCGTCGCCCCGCGCGTGCGCGCCGTGCTCGTGGGCTACGACGAGCACTTCTCCTTTGCCAGGCTGAGCGAGGCGTGCGCGCACCTGCGGGACCCCGACTGCCTTCTCGTGGCCACCGACCGCGACCCTTGGCACCCGCTCAGCGACGGCAGCCGGACCCCTGGTGAGCGCGGACTGGGAGGGGGAGGGGAGGTACCTGCGCCGTCGCCATCACTGAAGGGCAGGAGTGCTGTGGGGATCCAGAGGGATGCGTAGGACCATCACGTCTCCTCATTGCTGCGGCTTTCACTCGCGAGGGGCAGTGGTGAGTCTGCGTTTGACAAATGAGTAAACAGGCCTGGTTGTAGCTCTAAGGGTAGCAGGTAAAATGCAAGTCTCCTCCGGCACTCCTGACAGCTTGCCCCGCCCACCAGGGGATGGTGCTGGAGAAGCCTTGGGGAACTGCCCCCTGTGGGAGGGTGGCAGCTGTGTTCCAGAGCCTGAGGGTCAGGTGTATGGAGAGTGACCTGCGTTCCACTTCCATTTTCTCGTGGTCAGCATTTGTATTACATAACCTGCAGACGTGTCCTCCTGGGATGCTCACCAGCCAGTCCCATGGAGGGGACAGTGACTAGGGACTGTGTGACACAGTGGGTGTTCAGCTGTGTAAGTGTAGGGAGTCCTTCCAGCTGTAGTTCCATGAAGCACTTTAAGTCTGTTCTTCTTTTTTTTTTTTTTTTAATAAGTCTTTTTTTTTCCTGTTTCAGAGCTGGCTCAGCCAGCCCTGAGGGCAGGGCTGATGCAGCATGTGGTGCTGGGGATCGAACCACGGTCCCTGCAGTCACCTAAGCTTTCCTAAGCAGGCGCTTTAGACCACTGAGCCATCCTGCTGGGCCCCTTTTGTTGTTGTTTTGTTTTTTAAATTTATTTAGTACAGGATTTACAGGGTTTCACTACATAGATTGAGCTCATAGTGTTCCTCCTGTTTTCAGCCTCCCAAGCGCTTGATGTCTGTTCTTAATTTCATTTCCAAGTTACTGCAGATGAGAGCCAGACATAAAGAAGCACACCTGGGCCTGGCAGAATGGCTCAGTGGTCTAAAGCACCTGCTTGGGAAAGCTTGGGTGGCTTCAGGGACCGCGGTTCAATCCCGGGCACCGCATGCTGCGCCAGCCCTGCCCTCAGGGTGGGCTGAGCCGGCCATAAAAATGAGTGAATAAACAAGCAAAGGTTGTGAAACAATAAATAAATAAATAAATATTTTAAAAAAAAAGAAGCACACCTGTAATCCCAACGTTCAGGAGGCTGAGGCAGGAGGATCCACAACAGTTCGAGGCCAGCTTGGGCCACGTAGTGAATTCAAGACCATCCTGCATTATCTAGTGAGACTTTTGTCTCCATAAACAAATTACTTTGCTGCTCTGCAGAGGAGGTGGGTCTTAAGTTAGATAAGAGCGGAGACCACAGCACAGGCAGTGAGGAGTGCAGGGAGGCAGCAGGGACAGGCAGATCCACGTCACTGTTGTCTGATAGCCCCGATCAGTTATTGCTGCCACATGGAGTGGGGGAGGGATGGGGTGGAATGTGGTGAAGTAGACCCAAGATGGTGAAGGATGGTAAGGAGGGCCTCCTGTCCTGGATGAGGTGCAGGGCAGAGTGAAAGTGCCAAGTGTCATAGACACAGTTTTAATGGTGGCAGGGAAGAGCCTGTCCTGTCTCTCTACTTTGGACCTACCCACCACCTGACCACAGTAGCCACAGTTTCCCCATAAACGAAGGGATAGGGCTCTGCTCAGGTCTGTTCTCTATGGTTATAGTGCTGTAATCCCAGCACTGGGGAGGCTGAGGCAAGAGGATTGCTATGAGTTTGAGGCCAGCCTAGGCTACATAGCAAGACCCTGTGTCATAAAAAAGAAAAAGAAAAAAAAAAAAAGAAAGAAAGAAACCAAAAACAAAACAAAAAAAGATCTGTTGTATGAAGGAAGTTTTTCTGCGAAGATCTCAAAGCTTGGCTTAAGGCTGTAAAGTAAGGAGGTCCTCAGGGCTCAGAATTAGTGGTCTGTGTGGACCCAGGCCCCACAGTCCTGGCCTCCACCCAGCTCTGCCTCCTACACTGCCAGTCACTCCACAGCCAGGAGAGGGAGGCAGACACTGCATGGAATGCCATACAGGAGCATTTGTGCAGGACTCAGTAATGTCTTTGAAACTGTGATGTGAAAATATTAACAAAGATAGCATTGGGCAGAAAGAGCAAATCTGCCAGCTCACTCTTCCCTCCTGAGCTATGTGTTTCCCTTGTGTCACACAACAGCCACTGGAGCCGGGGAGCAGAAATATCCCCATCTTAGGACTGTGTTATTAGTGTACTATGCCCTGGCCTTGGGCTTAGCTGGGAGTTTGCAGGCTTCCCCGGTCCCTTTACTGCCCTGGCTATTCTGCCCGTGTGTCTGGCACACAGTTGGGTCTCGGTGAATCGCAGCTGAATGAAGAAATAGAAGCATGGCGCCCAGAAATTGGAGAGTGATCAGCTCCATCCTGCTGGGCAGACAGAACTGGGGCCACTGAGAAGCTGAGAGAAACATTTCTGGGTACTCTGTAGAGACTGTCTCATTCTAGAAAGACTAACCAGGGGGGTAGGTGATTCTTTCCTTATGGAGTTCTTAAGCAACTGAGCAGACGGGTGTGGCTCAGAGGCACAGCTCCCCTGTAGCTCCCCCTAGGTTCAGTTCCCAGCTCAGAGGGGGCCATGGTGACCTCAGGCCAGTAATCCTGGCACTCTGGTGCCAGGGAGACGCTGAGGGAGGAAAATCACAAGTTGAAGCCCACCTGGGGAGTTCAGCAAGACTCTGTCTCCAGAAATAAAAAAAAGGCCTGGGATGGAGCTCAGTGCAGCGGCCCAGGGTTGGTTCCTCAGTACAAATCAACACAGAAAAGCAAAAACCAGGCGTGGTGGTTCAGGCCTGTAATCTTAGTTATTTAGGAGGCTGAGGGCAGAGGATGGTAAATAGACTCCAGTCCCAGCAACTTGGTGGAACCTTATCGCAAAGTAGAATTGCATGAAAAGGAGGAGGCGGCTGGGGATATAGCCAGATAGATACTAGAGCCTTTATCAAGGGTGCAAGGCCCTGACTTCACCACTCAGTGCCTGCTGAGGGCGGCAGCAGGCGGTCCTGGAGCGCACAGCAGGGAGGGCTTTCTAGCCTGGAGGGCAGCGCAGGCTCTGTGGCACTGGGGAGATTCCTTCTGGTCAAGGCCACAGGGATCCTCTCTGTCCCTATTCATCCTCCCTTTCTGTGCTTTTGGCTTCACAAGCAGCATCACTGGGTGTGAGAAGGGGCAGAGGAGCAGGCCAGGGGTTCGAGGGGCCAGACTGTGGTGCACTGAGTGGTACAAGCTGGGGCTGCAGGTAGGAGCTGCCCTGTCACTGACCGGGCAGCTGGGATGCACTTCCCCTCTCGCAGGTGTAAATGACCTATAGGGCACAGATGATGGAATAATTTTGTACAGGAATTAGGACAGGCTAATTCCTAGGGCCTAAGGGTGTAGCCCAGCAGCACAGCACCTGCCTGGCAAGTGCCTAGTACCAAAAAAAAAAAAAAAAAAAACAGGAGTTAGGAAGTTCTGAGTGTTAAGTAGCCAGTTTACAGAGTTAGGTGTAGTAGGCACAACATATAATCCTAAGGAGGCTGAGACAGGAGGATTTTTATTTTTTTTGCAAGACTGGGGTTTGAACTCATGACCTTGCACTTGCCAGGCAGGCACTTGTGCCAAGGAGCTAGCGCCTCAGCCCTGAGGCAGGAGGATTAACATGAGTTCGATAATACAAGTTCAAGGCCAGCCAAAACTCAGAGGAAAAAAAAAAAGAAAAGAAAAGAAAAACAGGCTGACCATGTAGCTCATGGGACTAAAGTACCTGCTTAGGCAGGCACAGGGACTAAGGTTCAGTCCCTGGTGAGCCATGCTTGCCCCACCCTTGGGGTGCACTGAGCTGGTGAAAGAGACTGGGGGGGGGGTGGCACACCTGTAATCTCAGCATGTGGGAGGCTGAAAACAGGAGGATCACCACAAGTCTGATCTGTGTAGTGAGACCCTGTAGACTCTGTACTAAAACAAAACAGAAACATAGAGCATTTTTCAAAAACAAAAACTAGCCCTCAAAATTCCTGAAATTGAAAGTCCACACTCCCAAGCCTGCCCAACCCACGGCTGAGTCACACTGACCTAAATTCTATTTATTTACTTATTTAGAGACTGGGTATCCCTATGTGGACCAGGCCAGACTGAGATTCCTCACTCTCTTGCTTCAGCCTTCCAAATCCTGGGATTACAGAATGTCCCACCATGCCCAGCGTTGGCTACAAATCCATTTGCTGCTCTTTAACAGCCAAGCCAAGATAGATTGCATAATGACGCAGAGCCCCGGCTTTCTCATCTGTAAAATGGGCTTCTGTGAGCACCCGCCACAGCCCCTGGGTGTTTAGAGCATCTTAGTAATTGGTGTTGTACTTCACTGTGGTCTAGCCAGGGACACAGGTGTGAAGGCAGAGTGTTCAGGCACAGAATCATGGCTGTGGGACTGGTACAGTGGACTTATTGTTCTGACAGATGGGACTGGGCAGGAGCAGGAAACAGAACTCTCCGCTTCCAAACTGTCCTCCTGTTGATAGACACTTGGGCGCCATCTAGGCGTTCCTCATGATTGTCACTGTTGCCACAAATGTCTTGAGTTGGCCCTTTCTTGTGTCTGGCAGGAATTCTCTTCTTGCAAGAGCTTTTGCTGCAGAGACTGACTAGGTCAGAGGTGCAAATTTTTCTGTGCCCTGTTGCATTCCAGAGAGACAGTGCCAGTTTCCAATGCCAAGGACACAGCTTCTGTAGCAGTAACCACAGCTACTATCTGTGAAGCACTTTTCTTTTTACAAAACCTGCCCCTGGGATGAGAGTGCCCCTTTGAGGATAGGTATGAGCTGAATCCCCATTTTGCAAAGTCCAAGGAAACTCAGAGAGGCTGAGCAGCTTGCCTGAGGGCACACAGTGGCCAGCATGGAGCCCAGCTGAAGGCCTCACTGCTGATATTCAGGGGCAAACTGAGGCCAGAGGTTAGCCAGCCAGCCCAAGGAGGTAGGAATGGAGCCTGAAACCAGGGATCAGGGGCTGGGGAGACAGCTCAGTGGCATATGTGCCTGTCTGGCATGTGCAGAGTCCTGAGTTTGATCCCTGGTGCCACACACACACACACACACACACACCCCAAGTCACTGAAACCAGGGATCTGATTACAGGGGTACCTTCTTCACCCCTGCCCTAAGACTTGGAACCAGGCCTTGAGCTCACGGAGTGCCTGGCCTTGCGTGCCCTAGAATTCCAGCTGATGCCCGTGCAGCGCCTTCCTGCTGATGCGTCTGTCTCCTCTCTCCCATCTCCCTGCAGGCACTGGGAGCCTGGCCGTGGCAGTGGAGACGGCCTCGGGGCGTGAGGCGCTGGTGGTGGGCAAGCCCAGCCCCTACATGTTTGAGTGCATCACAGAGCAATTCAGCCTGGACCCCGCCCGCATGCTCATGGTGGGCGACCGCCTGGAGACCGACATCCTCTTTGGCCACCGCTGCGGCATGACCACCGTGCTCACGCTCACGGGCGTGTCCCGCCTCGAGGAGGCCCAGGCTTACCTCGCAGCTGGCAAGCACGACCTTGTGCCGCATTACTACGTGGAAAGCATTGCGGATTTGATGGGCGGGCTGGAGGACTGAGCCCACCTGGCCTGAAGCTGTGGCCCCAGCCTCCTGATCCCTAATCCTACAGATGGAAGGGATGGGTCGTGAGCCTCCTTAAGCACTGAGGGCTCCCCTGCCTCAGTTTCTCTGTCCTGGTGCAGCTGCTGAGCAGGAAGGTGTGAGGATCTTCATGCCCGCTCCCAGCAGTGGCTGGGTTCTCTGCTAGTCCAGAAGCTGCCTCTGCAGCTTGGAGGTTCACCTTGGCCTGACCCAGCCAGGTGGCCTGTTTTCCTGTGTCACCTCCTCTGTCCGAATATGGGTCTTGATGCCAACTGAAGATTTCCCCCAGCCTGGGCACGCGATCCCCTCCCCTCCCTGGGAACTCCTGATCCTTGCCTGCCCCCAGGTCCTAGCCTATCAGAGGGCGAGGAAGCCACACGCCACTACTATCCTGGGTGGACCAGTCAAGGCTAGTGGTAGTGGCTCGCTGAGGCCACATCCTGAGTGGACCAAATAGAAGCTAAGGAACAATGACCCTTGCATGTCCTAGGTCCTGGGTGGACCCATCTGGATACTACATAATATGGAGTCACTGGTCTCTTAGATGTCAAATAGTTCAGGAGTCGAGTGACAGTGACCTTCACTTGACAATCTGGGTCCCACTAGACCAGCCAGGGTTGACTTCAGTTGATAAATAAGGGGCCAGGTGTGGTGACATCCTCTTTGGAGATTGTGACCCAGTGTGCTCAGTGGCCCTGGGCCTGTCTTGGCAGAGAGCCTACCTTCCCTGATTACCATACCTGTCCAGTGTTGGTGGACAAACCCCAGAGGGGGCTTTGGTGGCCCCGTGTAGCTAGTGTTGATTATGCCACCTTCTATCCTAACTCTCAGCTATTTATTCTTTTATTTATTATTGTGTGCCAGTGATGTGGGGGTGGGGCTGCACCTCTTCGCCATCCCCACCCCTTGTAACCAGTCCTCCGTACTTAATAAAGTGCGAGTGGGAGTGTGTTGTGTCCACCTGAGTCTCTGGCCAGGGCCACACCTGGTGTTCCCAGAATGGGCCCCTTGAGACCCCACATGATGTGAGGCAGCTCGGCTCTGTGCACCGCCACCTGCCAGGACCTGGCGGTGGGGCCAGCATGGCATGTGGTACTGGGGATCAAACCCCAGTCCCTGCATTTGCCTAGGCAGGTGCTTTGGGAGGAGGGGGGAGGAGTTTTCTCTCATGAGTGCCTTTAGTTGCTTCCTTTAACTTCTTTGATACCCAGAATTGATTCAGAACATTTACCTTTCTTGGTCATTCTGACTGGGGAAAAGTCAGAAGGCATATGGTTCTAGAGCCAGTGAGTAGTTGGATGCATGGGGGCATATAATTTTTTGACAGAAATTATTGTAAAATGCTTGATCAGAAATATGGCGAGTGTTAAAACATAAGGGCTGGTGAGATGGCTTCGTTGACTAAAGCACCTGCTTAGGCAAGCAGAGGAACTTCGGTTCTATACCTGGCACCACATGCTGCACCAGTGGGCCCCCAGGGTAGGCTGAGCCGGCCAGGCGTGGTGGCACACACCAGTAATCCCAGTGCTGGGGAGGCTGAAGTAGCCTCTGGACTGCATAATGAGACCCTGTGTCAAATACATTAAATAAAGATTTAAGAGTAATAATGACATGAGAATGGCCTGCAGGGGGCTTCTTGGAAGGTTTGTGTCATTTCTAGAGAAAGCGGGTGCTGCGGACATAGCTCAGCAGTACATAGAGCACTTCCTAGCATGCAGAAGCCCCTGGGTTCAAGCAGAACAGCCCTGGTTTGCCTGGCATCAGACATATCTGCACTCCTATCCCTTTGAGACTGCAGCCACGGTCACAAGAGCCAGGTCAGGCACAGTATACATGCCTGCAATCAATCCCAGCACCCCAGAGGCTGAGGCAGAAACGTTGCCAGGAGTTCAAGGCCAGCCCGGACTATAGAGGGAGATGTGGATGTTTGGGTCTTGTTTACCAAGCCTCAGCAGCTAATATTTGCACAGTGAGCTTAGGAGCTCCTTATGTAAATATGAACCACATGAGTGAGAGTGTATAACAAGTGATCATTTACCCCCAGGTCCTCAGCTTATATCTCATAAAAGCGGACCTGCTGGCTGCGCGGCCATAATCGGTTGTTAGCCAAGAATCAGGATTGTTTCATTGACTACTGAATGACCCTGTCCTGGAAACCCCATGGCTCCAGACCCTTTTACATGAAAGCTATCCTTTTTGTTTTTCAGTTGTGCTGAGGATGGAACGAAGGCGTCACCCGTGCTAGATGAGCACCCCACTACTGAGCTACTTCTCAGCCTCTGTCATATTGAGACAGTATGATACCGTGTCCCTTGGCTCAAAGAACAATTCTTTTCACAATTCTGGTCGCAAACTGAATTGGAGAGGACCACATCACATTCAGTGGTTGTGTTCAGTGTTAACCTTAGTGGGGGAAAAAAAACAAAACAACTTGATTTGGTTCTCTTGCCATTCATTTGTGACTGAAATGGTAGAAAAAAATTATAAACCAAGGCACTATGGTAGTAACTTGCCCAGGCTGGCTTTGAACTCGAGCCTTCCTGCCTCGGCCTTCTGAATAACAGGGATCAAAGCACGTGCCAACATTCCTCACTAGTTTTCCTGCATTTTGTTTTTGTGGTACTGGGAATCGAACTCGGGACCTTGCACTTGCCAGGCAGGCACTTAAACGCCTCTGAGCTAGCTCCCTGGCCCAGTATTCCTGCATTCATTCATTCATTTATTTATTTATTTATTTATTTATTTATTTATTTATTTATTTATTTATTTATTTATTGTCTTTTTGAGACAGGGTCTTGCTATGCAGTTCAGGCTGGCCTTGAGCTCACTTTTGTAGCCCAGGCTGGTCTCGAACTCACAGCGATTCTCCTGCCTCAGCCTCCCAAGTGCTGGGATTACAGGCGTGCACCACCATGCCCGGCTTATTCCTGCATTTTAAAGCAGTTTCTGCCAAGGTTTCTATTACTTGCACCCATAAACCCTCTTCAAACACATGCATCAAGCCCAGCATAGAAAATGCTTAAAAGGAGAGCTGGAGGCTGGGGATATAGCTTTGTGGCACAATTGCCTGCCTGGCAAGCGTGAAGTTCTGAGTTCAATTCCTAGTCCCCTCCAAAAAAAGGAAAAAGAGACTAACTTGGGATATAGCTCAGCAGCACTGAGCTAGCCTGAAACAGAAGGTCCTAAGTTCAATTCCTGGCACCAAAAGAACTGCCAAAATGTACCCCATTCTGCATTAAATCATGTTTTTTTTTTTTTTTTTCGGGACCGGGGTTCAAACTCACGACCTTACACTTGCCAGGCAGGCACTTGTGCCACAGAGCTCTCTCCCCAGCCCCAAAATCATGTTTCTATAATGCTTTTTAAAATTGAAGCATAGAAAGCCGGGCGTGGTGGCGCATGCCTATAATCCCAGCACTCGGGGAGGCTGAGGCAGGAGGATTGGTGCGAGTTCAAGACTAGCCTGGGCTACAAAAGTGAGCTCAAGGCCAGTCTCAACTGCATAGCGAGACCGTCTCAAAAAGACAAAATAAATAAATAAATAAATAAATAAAAATAAAATTGAAGCATAGTATTTGTGCATCTACAAAATACTTTTTTTATAACAAAAAATTTTACTGCCAGGCGTGGTGATGGAAGCCTGTAATCCCAGCACTCGGGAGGCTGAGGCAGGAGGATCAGTGAGTTCGAGACCAGCCTGGGCTACAAAAGTGAGCTCAAGGCCAGCCTGAACTGCACAGTGAGACCCTGTCTCAAAAAAAAGACAAAAAAAATTTTACTTTGAAGCATAAGATAAACACCCAATTTCCCCCCATATGAGTTCTCACATAGAATTGAGTATATTAGAAGCAAGTCATTTCTGGGTCAGGGGATAATGATGACCAGGAATCAAGATAGTAGCCTGAGGGCCGGCGAGGTAGCTCAGCAGACAAAGCACTTGCTTTGGCAAGCTCAGGGACCAGGGTTTAATCCCCAGTCCCTCATGCTGCACCAGCCCCACCCCTGGGGTGCACAGATCTTTAGACCCAAGTCCAGCACAGTGGCAGACACCTGTGATCCTAGTGCTAGGGAGGTTGAATATAGGAGGACCACTCACTACGAGTCCGACCTTCCTAGTGAGACCCAATAGCACATACACAAATGGGGGGAAAGAGCCTTACAGGTAACTTTTTTTTTTTTTTTTGTGGAACTGGGGATTGAACTCAGGCCCTTGTGCTTGCCAAGCAAGCACTTATTCTACTGAGCTATTTCCCCAGCCCAAGGTAACATTTTTTTTAAAGAATTATTTTATTTTTTTCTTGTTTCAGAACTTTTATTTATTTTTATGGCCAGCTCAGCCTGCCCTGAGGGCAGGGCTGGCACAGCATGTGCCAGAGATCGAACAGTGGTCCCTGCAGCCGCTCAAGCTTTCCTAAGCAGGTGCTTTAGACCACTGAGCCATCCTGCTGGGCCCTCCAAGGTAACATTTTTTTGTTTGTAGGTTTTTTTTGTTTTTTTTTTTTGCAGGACTGGGGTTTGAACTCATGACCTTGCACTTGCCCAAGCAGGCACTTGTGCTACGGAGCTATCTGCTTAGCCCCTTGTGAGGTTTTTCTCTTGCAGTGCTAGGAATTGAACTTAGAGCATCACATATATTAGACAAGTGATCTGTCACTTTTTGGAGGGGGCACAGGATCTGCCTATGTAGTGAGACCTGGCCTTGAGCTCATTTTGTAGCCCAGGCAGGCCTCAGACTGACAGCGATCCTCCTGCTTCAGCCTTCTGAGTGCTGGGATTACAGGTGCAATTACTTCAGTTAATAATACGATCTCAAGGTTTGTTTTCTCACAAATGTCTCAAATTTATCCTTTATGGCAGAGTAGTACTCCATCTGTATTTACAGATGGTATTTTCTTTCTCCATCCATCTGCTGGTAGGCTGCTTCCAAGACTCAGCTATTCTAAATTCTGCTATAAACAGGGTATATATATGTATGTATCCCTGTAATATGATGGCCTTAATTCTTCTGGGGGGGGGACCAGAAGGTGAAGAATTGGGTCAAATGGAATTTTTTTTTTTTTTTGTCTTTTTGAGACAGGGTCTCCCTATGCAGTTGAGGCTGGCCTTGAGCTCACTTTTGTAGCCCAGGCTGGTCTCAAACTTACACCAATCCTCCTGCCTCAGCCTCCCAAGTGCTGGGATTACAGGCGTGAGCCACCACGCCCGGCTGGAATTTCTTTATTTTTAAAAATTTTATTTATTTATTTTGTGGCCAGCTCAGCCCACTCTGGGGATAGGGCTGGTGCGGCATGTGACGATGGGGATCGAACATTGGTCCCTGTGTTTGCTTAAGCAGGTGCTTTTTTTTTTTTTTTTTGAGACGGGGTCTTGCTATACAGTTCAGGCTGGCTTTGAGCTCACTTTTGTAGCCCAGGCTGGTCTCAAACTCGCACCAATCCTCCTGCCTCAGGCTCCCAAGTGCTGGGATTACAGGCGTGCGCCACCACGCCTGGCTTAAGTAAGTGCTTTAGAAGACTGGGCTATCTCATTGGCTCCTCAAATAGAATTTTTGTGTGTGTGGAGGGTCTCACTATGCAGCTCAGACTCATAGTGATCCTGTTTCCTGCCTCCCAAGTGCTGGGATTACAGGTGTATGCCACCAAGCCCGGACTCCATTGCTGGCTCAGCATGCTGGAGAGCCGGGCCAGCATGGCAGGCGGGGCCAGGAACCAAACCTTGGCCCCTGTGCTTCCCTAAGCAAGCACTTAGTCTGCTGAGCTATCCCGCTGGCCCTTCAAATAAAATTCTTTTTTTTTTTTTTTTTTGTCTTTTTGAGACAGGGTCTCGCTATGCAGTTGAGGCTGGTCCTGAGCTCACTTTTGTAGCCTAGGCTGGTCTTGAACTCGCACCGATCCTCCTGCCTCAGCCTCCCGAGTGCTGGGATTACAGGCGTGAGCCACCACACCCGGCCTTCAAATAAAATTCTTATTTTTACTCTTTTGAAGAATCTTCCCGCTGATACCCACAGTGATCATCCTAGTTCACATTACCACTGACAATATCCAAGAGTCCTCTGCCCCAGCCTCATCAGCATTTGTTATTATTTGACTTTTTTGTACTAGGAGTCAAAGTTGGGACCTTCTGTTTGCCAAGCGGGCTCTGTGCTGCTCAGCTGTCTCTCTGGCCCCTATCACTTGATTTCTTGCTCACAGCTGGTTATTCTAGAGTAAGAGGGAATGGCCAGAGATGGTGAACATTTTCTTTATATTTTTATTGGCCATTGTGGGAAACACTTTCAAAATAAGAAAAACCAACTGAAGGTGGTGGCACATGCCATGAGGGGCGCTGAGGCAGAAGGATCCCAAGTCTGCAGCCAGCCTAGGCTACACAGCCAGAGCCTAGCTGGAAAAAATGGGAGCTCCAAAGTTTTCAAATGTAATGAGGGGCCCAGCGGGATGGCTCAGTGGTCTAAAGCGCCTGCTTGGGAAAGCTTGGGTGGCTTCAGGGACCGCGGTTCGATCCCCGGCACCACATGCTGTGCCAGCCCTGCCCTCGGGGTGGGCTGAGCCGGCCATAAAAATGAGTGAATAAACAAATAAAGGTTCTGAAACAAGAAAAAAAAAAAATTAAAAAAAATATTAAAAAAAAAAACAAATGTAATGAAATTTTTACAACTATCTTTGGGCACAGTAACATTGACTACGTTCAGCTTGGCAGTTTTAGTTTTGGGGTTGTTTTTATTTTTGTGTCTTTTTTGTATTTGTTTTTGGTGCCAAGGACTGAACCCAGGGCTTCCAGCCTGCTAGGCAAGCATTTTACAGCCAAGCTAAATCCCTACCCCCAAGTTAATTATTTTGGAGCCAACCCGGATTTTTCTTCAGGTATCAAATGTTTTCTGAGCTCTTAAAAACTCTTAGCTGTCTGAGGGCCTATAATTAGTTTCAAAATAAGGTGTTAAAAAAAAAAGTTTAAAAGGCTCAGGGTTGCACCCAGAGCTTACTGAAGGAGGGGCCGCTCCCCAGGAGGGCTGGGGCCGCTGAGCAGAAAGTCAGGAGGCAAAGGGCAGGAAGCCCACAGTCCACTGTCCACCGCGGGCCACAGCCAGCCTGTGCCGGCACAGGCTGGTGCAGAGGGAGGTGAGGAGAACTGGGGCAAGATAAGCTGGAGCTACAGCACAAAGTGGTCCGGAAAGTATGTGACCTTAGGGGCATCCAGTCCAGGACCTGCCTACTCTTCATGGATGGGAGGCTGAAGATAGCTCTGAGGGCCAGGCACCAGCCCCCCCCCCCACATTTTTTGCTTGGCTCACAGTTGAAAGGCTTTGGCCCCAGCTCCCTCCCACCCTGGGTCCAGTGCACCCCTGGGGTGGTTTCTGAGTCATTGAATGGGGGAGCCAGGCAGCCAGGGTTTATCTGTGAGCCCCCCTCCTACCTGGCTCTAACATCTAGGGTTGTAACTGGCAGCCCCGTGGGCCCACAGCCTCCCCACCAGTGCCAGCTGCAAACGGGCTGCCATCTGAGCACAGAGGGATCCAGCTGCTGGGAAGGCAATGCTAGGGTCCCCCGGGGTCTGGCCAAGGTCCATCCTGAGGATAAAGAACTCAGGGCTTTGAACAGGAGAAGTAGAGGAGGGAAAATCCCAGAATCCTAGGGATAGCAACCTGGCCATGGGGGACCCAGGAGAGAGACACACGTTCTCACAGCTTCTTGTGGTGTTTGCCTGTTAGCTCAGTTATTAAAGCACTTCCATGGGCAAACCCATTGTAGTGCAGGGGACCAAGGCTCACAGGTTCTTGCATGTCACATCTGTCACTCTGGGCAGCTGGACAAGGAGTGGCTGATCTCACCTTTCAGGCCCAGAGACTGAAGCAGAGAACCTTCCTCAGGTCCCATGGTGGCTTCAGCTGTCCTTCCCAGGAGACACTCAGGGCTGTAGGCAGACACAGAGCAGAGGTGACCCACTGACACAGATAAGGTATGAAAGGAAAGCCCCAGGCACAGAGCCTGAGATAAGTGGGTGCCACCATGAGGCGGCCCAGAGGCCTTGGTAGAAGGGCACCCTAGTCACTTTTTTCTCCTTTAGGAGCTGCTTCTTCCTCAGCCTAAGCAAGAGGAGACTGCTAGTGACAGCGGGAAGAGGTAGGTCTGATCGGGGGAGCTGCCACATCCCCAAGAAGTCAAAACAGCCTTCGGGAAGGGGCAGAAGGAAGATTAAAACCTGAGATCAACCCCGTGTGTTCCCACACACTTGTAATTCCAGCATTTTGGGAAGCTCAGGCAGGAGGATTACAAGTTTGAACCCAGCCTGGTCAATTTAGCCACTTAGCAAAACCTTATCTAGAACTAATTTTCTTTTTTGTGGTACTGGGGATTGAACTCAGGACCTTGGGCTTGCCAGGTAGGAGCTTATGCTACTGAGCTATCTCCCCAGTCCAGCAAAACCTTATCTAGAGAAAAAAGAAAGAAAAAACAAACCTGGGGACCTAGGCCAGTGAGAATGCCCTGGGTTCCATCCCCACCATAGAAAACCAAATCAAACCAAACCCAGAGTCCATGAAAGACATTAACCACCTGTTTGGTATCACAGAGCTAAGTCGCACCCTGTGTAACCCAAGTGCATGCAGGTCAGCAAGATTCCACCTGACCAGCTGCAGAAGGGGAAACTGAGGCAGCAGGGCGACAAGACTTCCAGTATAGAGCGCAGGGCCAGAGGCAGAACCAAGTCTCCAGCTGTGGGTGACAGGTGCTTGCCCAGAACCAGTTCCCATGCCAGGGGCCTGGAGACTCAGTGGAGGAGACAGCCATCCCTCCCTGCCAGCCCAGGGAGGAAATGATGCGTGGCTCCTCCGTCCTCAGCCCAGGGCTCATCAGAAAGGCCTCTCCCTGATCTGGCCTGTGTAGCCCCACAGGGCAGAGCAGGGCGGGCGGTGGAGCTGGGCCGGCCCCACCCAGCCCTCCTCAGACCTGAGGTTTTGGGGAAGTCCTGCAGGAAGAAGTGAAGCTGCTGTGGTTGATTTCCTAGGCAGCCACTGGGGTGGGAGGAGGGGAAGGGGCTACCCAGCAGCCACCCCCTCCCTTATCCTGTGCCTGGGACTTCAGTCCCCGGGAGGAGCAGCCCTCTGATGGAGCAGGAGGGAGAGCAGCGCCGGTTGGCTGGCCTGGCCCCCAGATGTGACTCACTGTAGCTCCTTCTCCGGCGCTAGATTCCGAAAGGGTCAGCACTAGCGGGCCCCGCCCTCACCGGTTCCTGAGTGTGAGGGGTGCACTCCGGCAGCCAGGGTTCACTGAGGCTTGCTCCAGGCTTTCCCTGCAGCCCGAATCTGGCCTGAGTTCTCCCCCTCAGATGGTAAACATCCAACCCCTCTACCTGGTCTCGGAGACTCTTCATAACCCAGGGACTTTGGCTTTTTGCTTCTGGCTCCCACATCTTTGCCTCGGGTCTGAGCTTCTGCTGAGTTGCAGTACCGTGACTTCTTTGCCGGTCCTTCAGGGTTCACCTTCATATTCTGCAGCCCAGCTTCTGCCACCAGGCTTAGGCGTGGCCTCCTTTAGAACTTCGACTATGCTGTTTTTTTTTCTTGTGGTACAGGGGATTGAACTCAGGACAAGCTGTCTTAAGGGTAGGTCTGGTGCAGCATGTGGAGTTGGGGATCGAATTGTGGTCTCCTGCACCTGAGTTTGCCCAAGCAGGAGCTTTAAAAAAAAAAAAAAAAAAAAAAAAAAAAAAAAACTTTTACAGTACTGGGGATTGAATGCAGGAGGACCCTGCGCTTGCCAGGCAGGTGCTTCTTATTCTACTGAACTATCTGCCCAGCTCCCAGCAGGAGCTTTAAACAGCTGAGCTAACCCACAAGCTCCTTCTTTGTTTGTTTTTTCCTTTTTTAAGACAAGGTCTCACTGCAGGTCAGGCTGGCCTTGAGCTTCCTTTGTAGCCCAGGCTGTTCTCAAACTCAGCAACAATCTGACACTCCTGCCTCAGACTCCCAGGCATGTACTGCCACGCTCAGCTTGTGCCACTTCTTAATTAGGGTCCTGGTCGGATTCCTTGAGAGCAGGGACCAGGAAGGTATATCCCTCTCCCAACCCGGAGGGAGCCCAAGCCAGGCACAGAGGCCGTCTGTGGGGCAAATGGGGAACACAAGGAGGGACCTGGTCTCTGAAAGGTGGAAGGTGATTAATGTGGACAGGGGGACACAGAACTAGGACCCTAGTCATCCTGGCAGAGTCCACCCTGAGGCGCCAGCCAGGTCTAACCCTCTCAGATGGACACCAGGGATCAGGCAGGGCTGGCTGACAGTCCCAGCAGGCCTCCAAGGGGGGGCAACGCCAGACTCCAGCCGCAGCCTCGCGCCTGGCATCTCGCCCAGCCTTTCTTTAGCCTGAGCTAGCACAGCAGTACAAGTCTCAGCCACTGTCCTCACTTCCGGGGGGCAGCCCCAGTGGCGCTGCTCCTTGTGGTGATGGGTCCTTAACCTTCTGCAGAGGCCCACAGCGAAGCCACGCCCTATCCCTGCCAGGGAGCTATCTTTCTTAACCCTTTCTGATTCCCCAAGGACTCTACACCCTCTAGCTATCCCTCTGGGTACCCCCAGGCCCAGCCTCTTGGCCCCAGGCCGTTTCCCGCCGGCTCCAAAGCCTAGCAAAGCCTAGCTCATCTTAAAACTATTTTCCACTGGCTTCCCCCAATCTCTGCCACCGCAAAACTTTTTTTTTTTAGGTTGGGGGAGAGGGATGGAGAATGGGAGGTGGGGCTTGAGTCATGGGGGGGGCGTGTTCAAGGGGGGGGAGGAGTTTCACCATTCTGATTGGTCACCTTTGCTCCAGAACAGGCTTCAAAATTTAATTGACTCCGCCTGCGGTGGGCCCCAGACCTGTCCTGACTTGTAATTGGCTGAGTTTCTTGGGGGGCGGGACTTACCAGGGTCTGGTCCAGTTAAAAGGGTGGGAGAGGCCGGCTCCATCTCTCGGGTGGAGCCCTCAGACAGCTGGTGTAGCAGTCCTCGGAACATCCTCTTGGCCTCAATCATGGCTTGTGTAAGTGTGGAGACCCCACCCTTAAAGCCCTGGGGACAGGACAGGAGCAGATGGCCAGGGGAGAGGGGGCAGCGCCAGAGTTGGGTTCTAGTCCACGCTGTGTAGCATGGAACAAGTGCCTTCTCTTTCCTGATCCTCAGTAGAACATCTGTAAAATGGGAGTGGGGGACCATGGTCCCTCTCTAGCTGAGGAACCTTCTGGATCCTCCTACGTCTGACAGCACAGTAACGTCTGCAAGGTCCAGTATTCTGCAGTTCTGTAGCTGTGTGTAAAGTGGGAGTGAGGTGTGGGGTGTGGCCATTGACGGGGGGCACTTTGGCCAGGCCACAATCCCTTCCCCTCCTCCACGACAGAGCCTCTTGTCCCTTCCCCCCTGCAGCTGTCCTGCTCTCAGGGCCAGGGCCAAGTCACCAGAGAGCTCCAAGAAGGCTCTGGGGGCTGGGGACGGGCCACCCGGCAGAGGCTGCTGCCTAGATCAGGGGCTGAGGGCAGTTCTGTCGAGACAGGTCCGGTGAGGCCTGGGCCTTGAGTGGAAGGGAGAGACAGGGAGGCAACAGCCTTGCAGGCCACCGGGGAAAGGGCTCAGATTTCTGGCAAAAGGAACCATGCACGCCAGTTAGCGCCTGCCCACGGCGCGGATCCTAATGCTTTTTCGTGGAGCACCCTGGCTGAAGCCTGACCTCAGGCTGCTCCCCTTGTGCAGTGGGCCCAGACTGCGTCCCTCAGCGCGTCCTCTCCGCCTCCGGGCTGTCTGCAGAGCGGGTTTGAAGGGTATGGGTGAGGTCGTGGGGTCCCGGGCCACTTACATGCCAGGGAAGGGACAAGGAGCTGCCCGTTCCCACGAGGTCCTCTCCATTTGCAATAAGAGGCCACGGTGCACTGCACCCCGACCCCAGCCATTCCGAGTCCGAATCTCTAAGCGGATGGATAAACTGGCCTCGACCAGAACCAGACTTATTAACAGCTCTCAGGTTTCACACTGAAACAGACCTTGTTGGGAAGAGGGACTTGCCCGGGCCCGCCGCGATAATCAAAGGCTAGATCTTGCACCTCGTCCTGTCCCCACCTCACTGTGCCTGATATGAAGACCCAGGGTTCGAATCCCACCACTCCCACTTGTCACGCCGGGACACCTCTGTCCAAGGCGGCCTCATCCTGCTAACTCATCTGGGTGTGCGGGTCTCGTCTGCGCAGGGTCTGGTCGCCAGTAACCTGAACCTCAAACCTGGGGAGTGCCTCCGAGTGCGGGGCGAGGTGGCCCCCGACGCCAAGAGGTGAGAGCCCTCTGGCGGGGCTGGAAGCGAGGGTGGGGGGCTGGAAAGCTCTCGCTGCGGGGAGGGGGTTAATGGCCAGCTGCCGAGGCTATGTTTTCTGGGTGAGTCATTTCCTGCGCTGGCCCGGCGCGCCCCCCAGCATTGTCGCCCCCTCCCTCCCGGCTGGAGCTTCTTAAACCGAACCAGCTGCAGCCGCTCCATCTGCCGTGGTCCGCCCCTTCCCTTCCGCCTAGGGGCGGAGGCGAAGCTGGGTGGGGAGGGGCAGGGCGTGGTCCACGCCCCTCCCCATCCCAATCCTTTGGGGTTCCTGGGTCCTTCAGCCAGCTGGCCTGGTTCGTCAGCAGCCATTTGACCTTGAATGAGTCAACCAATCTCACTGAGCCTCAGTTTCTTAATAGGCGGGGCTGTTAAGGGGAGGAAGTGAGAGGTGGTTGGGTCATGAGGATGCTGGTGATCTGCTGGTCAGTACCAGCCGCCCACGCATCTCCTTACAAACCCTCGGATGTGACATGGCTATTAGCCCCGCTCCACGGATTTAATATTATTATTGTTCTTTTTGTCCCACAGTGACTGAGGAGCCACTGTGTGTACTAGGGATTGAGAGGTGTACAAGACAGGCCAGCTGGGATTGGTGGCACAACTCTGTCATTTCAGACCTCTGGAGTCTGAGGCAGGAAGATCGCCACAAGTTTGAGGCCAGCCTGAACTACAGAGTGAGACCCAGTCTCAGAAAATAAGACAGATAGGGCTCTTCCCCTTACAGAAGTTACCATCTGGCCACACAGTCCCTGACTGACCAAAGGGGTGAGGGCCTGAACTAATATGCAGGACACAAGCTGTGCAGCCCTCGTGGTACAGATGGGGCAACTGAGGCCCTGAGAGGGGCAGGAACTAGCTCAAGATCACACAGGTGACTAAGGTTGGAACTAGAAACCAGGCTTTTGGTCACCTGTTGATGAGCATCTCCGTGACGTGCACCCTGCTCACAGCGTCCTGCGGGTCAGACTTGGGCCTGGAGCTGGCTGAGCTGCCCTCAAACCTAACCGCCCCTCCTAGCTTTGTGCTGAACCTGGGCAAAGACAGCAACAACTTGTGCCTGCACTTCAACCCTCGCTTCAACGCGCATGGGGACACCAACACCATTGTGTGTAACAGCAAGGATGGTGGCGCGTGGGGGACCGAGCAGCGGGAGCCCGCCTTCCCCTTCCAGCCTGGAAGCGTGGTAGAGGTAGGTGGGCACTTGGGGCACTGGTGGGCAGTGATGGAGCTGGCTTCCCAGCAGGAGATTTCTCCACCCTACCCAAGGCCCAGTGACAAACACAAGTAACTCTCCCCCACCCGGTGGCTGTGGGGACCAGTGCTCTCACCGTCCCTTCCGCCCACTCCCCAGGTCTGCATCTCCTTTGACCAGGCTGACCTGACTGTCACACTGCCAGATGGACACCAATTCAAGTTCCCCAACCGTCTCAGCCTGGAGGCCATCAACTACTTGGCAGCTGATGGTGACTTCAAGATCAAGTGCATGGCCTTTGAGTGAAGCCTCCCAGCCCATGGCCACCAATAAAGGCAGCTGCCTCTGCTCGCCCGAACCAGCCTTGTGTGTTTGTGTGTTTGTGTGTGTGTGTGTGTGAGAGAGAGAGAGAGCATGTGAGTGAGCTGGGTCTCCCTATGCCCAGCCCCTTTCCTCCTTCCCTTCCGGTCACTTCCCCCTGGGCTCAGGACCATGGAACAGGAACTAGAAGCAGTTCCTGCTCTTTTTTTTTTTTTTTCTTGCAGTGCTGGGAAATGAACCCACAGATGGCCACTTTTTTTGGTACTGGAAATCGAACTCAGGACCTCACACTTGCCAAACTGTGCTGCTGAGCTGTATCCCCGGCTCTAGCCACTATTTCTTTTCTTTTTTTCTGCGGATGGGGCTGGTGCAGCATGTGGCATTGGGGAATCGAACCGTGGTCCCTGCAGTTGCCCAAGCTTTCCTAAGGAGGCCCTTGAGACTGCTGAACCATCTCACCAGCCCAGTTTTTTACTTATGAAAGGGTATAATAACAGCCTATCCTAGGGCTATTGCAGAGATTTGATAAGATGTTGCCAAGTGTGGAGGTGCATGCCTATAATCCAGCACTCAGAAGGCTGAGGCAGGGGTGTCATGAGTTTGACACCAGTTTGAACTAACTATATAGTGAGTTAGAGGCCAGCCTAGGGTACATAGCAAGACCCTGTAACACTAAAAATGAAATAATTTCGTGAAAGAGGCCAGGTTCAATGCCTGTTACACAGTAAATTGTTCAGGGGATGGTAATGGCTTTCTCACTTTTCGTTTTTTTGTATTTTTAGGGAAGGGTCTACAGGACCTTCGGGGTCTCACTGCTAGATAGGACTCAGTGATCTACCTGTTTACAGCCTCTCAAAGGTTGGGATCACCTAAGCGTGTGTGACCATGCTTCCCACTGAACTCCCATACCGCTGTTCCTGTTTATAGGGCTTTAATCTGCTGAGTCATTTGGCCAGCCCTTGTTTTGTTTATTTTTGCAGTACCAGGGATTGACACAGGACCTTGCGCTTGCCAGGTAAATGCTTACTCTACTGAGCTATCTCCCTGACCCCCTTGTTTTAGAGATGGATTCTCACTATGTATCCGAGGCCTGGAACCCGTAGCTATGGTCCTGCCTCAGCCTCCTAAATGCTGGGATTACAGGCATATACCACCATGCCCTGTCATGCTCCCCACTACTTTTTTTTTTTTGGTACTAGGATTTGAACTCAAGAGTCTTGTACTTCTCAGGCAAGTGCTGTGCCACTGAGCTACTTCCTTGGCCCTCTACTACCTTCAGAGATGTCATTTTATTTATTTATTTATAATTTTTTTATTTTTGGCGGGACTGGGGTTTAAACTCACAACCCTGCACTTGCCAGGCAGGCACTTGTGCCACAGAGCTAGCTCCCCAGCCCCGAGAGATGTCATTTTATTATAGGTAGCTAAGTTGTTCAGAAATACCGTAGGCAGTTAGGCTGGGCAGAGCCCTCCAAAAGTTAGGGCAGAAGACAGCTGTGGCTGGAGGCACACTCACTGCCTGCCATGCCTTGAGAGGAAGGGAACTGCTCACCCACATACTCTCCTGGAGATGAAGAGTATGGTGACCGATATTCTTTTTTTTCTTGTGGGACCAGGGTTCAAACTCACAACCTTGCACTTGGCCAGTCAGGCACTTGTGCCATGGCGCTATCTCCCTGGCCCCTAAGTGATCGATACTCCAAATCAGCATCCATCACCTTGGGGTGAGGGCCCAAGCCTCTTTCCCCCACCCCTTCCAGGAAGGGTCTTGTCCTCCCCTTGTGTGCATGCATGTGACTTGCTTCTCCCAATGTGATCCTTAATCCCCCAAGTGACTCCTCGAGACTTTGCTCCATAAATGCCCTTGAGAAATGGGGTTGGCAGGCAGCCCGCTTTCCAGGCCCCGTCTGTCTCTTAGAAGCTTTGTTGCTCTCAAATTCCTCCCACTCTGAACCTCTGTTGTTCCTAGAATTGATTCCTTGATTCTAGAGAACATAAAGTTGGCATTGGGACGTCTAGCAGGTGGGGAGTCAGATGTCCCTTCCATGGTCCTGTATTGTGTGCCCTATACCAATTTCTCCAATGTGAAGGTGAGGAAATGGGCTCAATCCCAGCACTCCAGAAACTGATGCAAATTTTTTTTTTTTTTTTTTTTTTTTGTTGGTGGGACTTAGGTTTGAACTCACAACCTTGCACTTGCCAGGCAGGCACTTGTGCCACAGAGCTATCTCCCCAGCCCCATCTGATGCAAATTTGAAGCCAGCCCGGGCTGTACAAAGTGAGCTCAAACCCAGCCTGAACTACATAGTGAAGGGCCAGGGAGCTAGCTCAGTAGAATAAATGCTTGCCTGGCAAGCGCAGGGTCCTGAGTTCAATCCCCAGTACTGCAAAAACAAAAACAAAACAAAACGATAGGTTTGGGGCTGGGGCAATAGCTCCGGGGCACAAGTGCCTGCCTGGCAAGTGCAAGGTCACGAGTTTGAACCCTGCTCCTGAAAAAAAAAAAAAAAAAAAATCTCTATTTGGGGCTGGGGAAATGGCTCGGTAGAATAAAGTGCTTGCCTAGCAAGCACAGGATCTTGAGTTCAATCCCCAGTACCACACTAAATAAATAAATAAACAAACTGCAGAGTGAGACCCTGTTTCTAGAAGACAACAGGGGCTTGTCAGATAGCTCAGCAAACTAAAGCACCTGCTTAGGTAGATGCAGGGGCTGGGGTTCCATCCCAGCCTGCTGTGCCAGCCCCACTACTGCCCCACAGTGTGCTGAGACAGTGAGTGAGACTGGCCCTGATGGCATGCACCTATAATACCAGTGCTTGGGAGGCTGAACAGGAAGGATCACTGTAAGTACAAATGACAAAGGGCTGGGGAGATAGCTCAGCGGTCCAAGTGGCTGCCTGGCAAGCGCAAGGACTTGAGTTCAATCCTCAGTACCACATGCCACACTGCCCCTGGAACCCTGGGTGCAACCCTGCCAGCCACCAAAACAGGGTGTGGTGGTGCACGCCTGTAATCCCAGCGCTGGGGAGGCTGAGACAGGAGAATCACTAAGGGTCTGAGCTGCTTAGCAAGATCCTGTACCAAATAAATAAATATATGAATAAGGACAGTAAGTAAATAAAAGAGGCTTGGGATATAACTCAGCATCTAAGTGTCTGCCTGACAAGCTCAAGAAAGTCCTGAGCTCAATTCCCAGTAGCGGAAAAGAAAGAAAAGTTGGAGGATGTCGTTCAGTAAGATGGTCCTAGGGAGGGAAATCAAGCCATTCCAGACCCAGTTAAGCCTGAGGGGAGCGCCCCAGGCCCCCAGCTTCATGGCTGTAATTCCTGTACCCTATTTCCTGGAAACTGGTGCAACCAGGAGGATGGTCTGAAAGCGGCTGCACACCTGGCAAACAGGAGTGGGTGACAGGTCTGGCGCCCCACCACCCGCCACCGCCTTGCACGTGATGTGAGGACGTTCCTGGGGAGCGGAGTACCCTGAGATGCCCTGCTGTGAGGCCAGAGTCGAGGCCGAGTCTACCGAGGTCCGGGGATGTGGGGCTCGCCAGACCTTACTCTCCCGGACGGACATCAGTGTTGCATGGGGGGCCCTTGGCAGTTCTCACAGAAACATAAGCTCATCCAGAAAACATAAGGATCTATGTGGGTCCCAGGGCCAGTTTCCTAAGAAGTCCAGAGGACAGAGCACACTCTTAGAGGAAGGTCCCACGAGCCACACCCCATCGCCTGGAGCTCCCTAGCGGCCACCCAGAAGGCACCAGCTTTAGTACCCTGGCTGCAGAGTGCGCCCTCTGCTGGACATCGTCAGAAGTGTTTCCTAGGCTGTGTCCGTCCAGTTCACCCACATCGATTCTCCCAAGCCTGGCTGAGCGCACCCATACTATTCCAGGCCTGCACCACAGGACACACAACGCTGGACAGGAAGGAGAAGACCACTGTGTTTAAACCCCAGCTTGATTGCTGGGTGACCTTAGGTCAGTTACTCAACATCCTGAGCCTCAGTTTCCTGTCTGTCAAACCAACATAGGGCCAGTATCTACCCCGTGGAGTTGTGAGGCTGAGCAGAGAGGTCTGGAAGCTGACAAAGGCCCTGTAATGCTGGCTCTCCGCTCCTTCTGTTGTGTTTCGGTTTTTTTGAGACAGGGTCTTTCTGCCTATGTAGTTCACGGTGGTCTTGAGCTCACTCTGTAGCCCAGGCTGGCCTCAAACTCACAGCAATCCTCCTGCCTCAGCCTCCTGAGTGCTGGGACTACAGGTGCCTGCTGCCATGTCTGGCTGTTGTGATTCTTTTTGTTCATTATCTTCATCATTTCTATTCAGAGAATGGGGCACTGCTTGCTGCGCCCGACAATGTAGAAAGTCAATAAATTAATATATAAATATATATATTTTTTTCTTTTTGTATACATATATATTTTTTGCTGTGACTTTTTGTATTTTGTAGGGACTGGTCTACAGGGTGTTCAGGGTCTCACTACTGGTCAGACTCATAGTGATCTGTCTGTTAAGTTATGGTTGTCCAAGGGGCCAGTGAGATGGCTCAGTGGTCTAAAGCAACTGTTTAGGCAAGCTTAGGCAACCTCAGGGATTGCAGTTCGATCCCCAGCACCACATGCTGTGCCAGCACTTGACCCAGGGCAGGCTGAGCCAGCCATTAAAAAAAAAAAAAAAAAAAGCAAGTTTTTTATTTATTAAGCCCAAGAACAGAGCCTTTGTTTTTTAGCAGCTGTCACCTGGGTGGGTACTGGAGCCAAGCAGAGGGGGCAGCCTAGCTACAGAAAGGAAGCTCCTGGCTAGAGCTATAGTTCAGTGGCACCGCACCTGCTTGGCAAGAAGAAGACCCTGAGTTTGATTCCATGTACCAAACTCATCAGAAGGCAGCTCTCTGGGGATCTTCAGTGGGCATCACTGCAGCCAGGGAGATGTTTCTACCCAGGGAAGATGCTAAGGTGGTTGCTGGGGGACAGAAGTGACTGGACAGAGGGACAGTTGTCTGGCACCCTGTGCACTGGGCTCTCATAGATAGAAAGCAGCGCCTGTGACCACACAGCTGCAGTATGCAAATCTAGGTAGTCTGTCCTGTTTTTGGAGATGTTAAGGAGTTGACATAGGAACCAAATAAGGACCATTCACAAGTAAATCCATATCGAGCACCTAGTGGTGCCAGGCCCGGTCCTAGGTGATGGGCCTGAAAACCTTGTTCTCACTGAAGCTAATCTAGGGGAGCGAGAGGCTCCTGGGAGTCATTCAGAAGAGAACCAGAGGGGCCCGGCCGGATGGCTCAGTGGTCTAAAGCACCTGCTTAGGAAAGCTTAGGCGGCTTCAGGGACTGCAGTTCAATCCCCGGCACCACATGCTGTGCCAGCCCTGCCCTATGGGCAGGCTGAGCCAGCCATAAAAATAAATAAGTAAACAAACAAAAGTTCTGAAACAAGAAAAATAAATAAATAAAATTCAAAAAAATTAAAAAAAAAAAAAGAAGAGAATCAGAGCTGGGCATGGTGGCAGACGCCTGTAATCCCAGCACTTGGGAGGCTGAGGCAGGAGGATCAGTGCGAGTTTGAGAATAGCCTGGGCTACAAAAGTGAGCTCAAGGCCAGCCTGAACTGCATAACGAGATCCTGTCTCAATAAGACGGAAAGAAAGAAAGAAAGAAAGAAAGAAAGAAAGAAAGAAAGAAAGAAAGAAAGAAAGACAGAGCCAGGTGTGGTGGCTCACGCCTGTAATCCCAGCACTCGGGAGGCTGAGGCAGAAGGACTGGTGCAAGTTCGAGACCAGCCTGGGCTACAAAAGTGAGCTCAAGGCCAGCCTCAACTGTATAGCGAGACCCTGTCTCAAAAAGACAAAAAAAAAAAAAAAAAAAAAAAAAAAAAAAAAAAAAAAAAAAAAAAAAAAAAAAAAAAAAAAAAAAAAAAAAAAAAAAAAAAAAAAAAAAAAAAAAAAAAAAAAAAAAAAAA
>PVJA010011893.1:0-26618 GCA_004027025.1 Myocastor coypus
AAAAAAAGTGCTACTGAAAAGATGGCATGCTTCTACACATCAAACCTAGCATTTGGCCCTCAATTCTAATTTCCTATTGCAACTGAGATGCATCAGTTGCTTTAATGTCATAACCTCTATGCTCTATGTCATTGGAGAATACTTGCTGGCCATAGGCCAAAAAGGTGACAAGATGGTGTTTGATGTAGAGAACCTGGGCCCTCTAGGCCCTAACTTGATTTGTACTTGAAAGCTTTCAAATACATTGTTCTTTGTTCATTTGTTTTGTTATTTAGATCTCATTTTGTAGGACCTCATTTAATTTTTCCATACTGTGTTACAGTTCTTTTACAGATCACTTTTCAAGCCACTAACTTGCTGAATCTAAAATATTTGAGTGTTCTGTTTCTTGGTGAGATTTTTAAAAGCTTTTTTAGGCTATGAAAACAGAACTTCCATACATCATTATAAGAGAATAGATGAGAGAGGCTTGGCTTCCTAATGTTCACCATGAGCTCTCTATGAGTTGAGTATTAATGAGATGTGGGATGTATACCAGAGATGTAGGGGTTGCTTTCTGTATTTAAAGCAACATGGCTTGGTAATAAATGGTACAAAAGAAAGCCCAGTTGGAAAACAACACAGTAGGGAATGTAAAGAAGCAGACAACGAGATGATTAACATAGCAGCACATCTGTGAAAAGAACCTGTGTGGGTTCAAATAAGGATAATGAGATCCACGAGCTTTGGGAGGAGAAAGCTGTAGAGGCAAAAGAAAATGCGCATTCTCCCAGGCAGGTCCTTGACAGGTGTGCAGTGCTGAAGGTGGATAATGGGGAAAAATGATAAAGCTTTTCTCTAACTTAGGGATCACATTTAGGAATAATACAGAATAATAATAAGAGGGCATGATAAAATCAGGTGAGAAACTTTAAATAATGTTGACATTTTTTGAATGTTCCTCTAGTCAGCCACTAAACTTTCTGGATTCTGTAGTAAATTCTATCCATGTTAAAAGGGATATCACTGGATTCTCCTCTATGTTTTATGTATGTTAAAATTTCACTACTTCAGATAAACTGGGAGAATTCTAGTCTATATTAATTAATTAGGTTGGTGAAGTATGGAAAATTTATTCTTAGAAAATCTTTTTTTTTTTTTTTTAAATATTCATGGTAATATTACATAACAAATGTGTTTGTCTTCTAAACCTTCCTGAGACAACTACTTTATTTTCGAGGAATTATTTAGAATTAGAATTTCTTCCTTTAATCAGACTTTCTTAAGGCAAGAGTCACTTTAAAGCGATCAATTGTTTTTAAGTGCTTTTAATTATCCTGTGGACATCTTATTTTTCTACTGTTAATTGGCCAAACAAACCCTTTCTCATTGTATGGAGTTCAAGGTGAATTTCCCCCAGCTGTGCTGCTGGCTGCTGATTTCTGCTGACCTATTTAGGAACACTCCCACAGTCCGGCAGACTGTCCTTGCTCCATGAAGACAATTTACAGACGGCGGCGTTGCGAGGCGCCCCTTGTGGGCTCCATCAGAGTTACACCATTGGAAAGGCGCGCAGGATCTGTGGGAGGCCCGCACAGCGTGAAGGATCCATTCCCTGGCCGCACCCCCCCCCCCCGCCCCCTGCCAAGCCTCTGGCTAGCTCTTTCCTAGCCCTGAAGGCCATGGTTTCTCTTGGGACCTCGTGCCAGTATCCTTGGCGGCGGAACCCCGAGTCCTCAGCAGTACACTAATGTCTTTCCCCCTTTTACCAATTGGGGTTCTGTGCTGTCTCCTACTGATTTCTCCTAACATATTACACCCCAGCGAGGAAGTATCCCTCAGACAAATACCTGAGTAGGCATGTGGAATGCGGCACCACTTTCTGTTGGGGTGTTGACCAGTAGCTTTCATCCATGTGGATTTTAAAAAAAGAAATAGTAAATAGAATCCACAATACAAAGTTTTGCTGAATATGTGAACATCAAATATTTTTTCTAAAGAAAAATGTATGTAGTACAGGGTCTCATTACACAGACTGGACTCATAGTCAGCCTTCCTAGCACGGGGCGTGCAGGCGTGCGTCACCACGTCCAGTCTGGGTGACCAGCTCAGCACAGCCTGGGCTGGGGCCAGCTTGGCAGATGGTGCTGGGAAACCCAGGTACCTGTACTTGTCTAAGCAGCTGTTTAGTCTGTTAAGCTACCTCACCAGCCTTGGATATATTTTATTTTTCTTTATTATTATTTTTTTTCTTTTTTCTTTCCCTGGATATATTTTAAATCTCTGAGCAGACATGGTCACTATAATATTACTTCTAAATTAAAATGAAAATTATTTAAATGTTTAAATATTTAAAAATTTTCCCCTAATATTTACTGCAGATAAATATTTCTGACTGATTTTTACTCGGAAAAATTTAGAAACACATTACGGATTAAACCAGGTATTCGTATTGCAAATTTTCCATTAGATCTAACATCAGTTTCTCAGATCCATCTCCCACATAAATGAGATGGAACCTTGGCGTTAGTGCCTAATAGTTACACTGAGTATCTTTGCTCACTATCAACTCTATGGAGGGAAGAAAAATAGCTTTGTGTTTTACTTTAGGTATTCACTTGCCTGATTATTAAGTCTCCATGATTTAGCCTTACTTTTGGAGAACACAAAATACAATCTGATCATCCTAGACTCTGCAAATATTACTAATGATAAAACATGTATTTTCCTTCATGTAACCTCAGAATTTAGAGGTACAATGGCATTGAATCAGAGAGCTACAGATGAATATAGAGTTTCTATGGTAAGTTAAATCAAGAGATCATTAGACTAGCATTCTACTTTAGATGATCTTACAGGGAAAAGAGGTGACATCTCATTTTTCATCCCAGCTTAATCAGTTTTTTTGGAGGCAGACAGGAAGTGGCAAGTGCTAAGTGCACCGACACCATTCAACAGTAGACCTCTGTTCTCCACCAAATTAGATGAAGGCCAGTCTTCTTTAGGAAGCCTAAACAGGAAAGGTAGCAGGCCTCATTCTTCATAGACACACAGATTTAGTACTGGAAACATCACAGCAATAAGAGCAGCAGCAGGAAACAAATATAATTAGCAAAGGAAGCGTGGATAAAACATGCAAACCCATAGCTTTTATGCATTAGCTCAGTGATTCATTCCAAAGTTAGCTTTCCAATTCATCTGTCTCCAGGTGTCCTGTATCTCATATCTTGCTCTCATTTTTTTCATAGAATTATGCATCATTGCAACATCTGAGAAAATAAAAATTCACCCTCCCAAGTTGCAGCTTCAAAGAGCGTAGGATTCAGTGTTATTTTTATAGGGAAAGTCCTGTCTTTGACCTCTAAAAGATATAAGATTTTTAGCATATTATTACTATTCTGGGTCTTACATAAGGCCTATTAATTGAGGGGTTTGTAATGTGCTGCTACATTAATCCCCATAATAGTATTTTGAGATCATCTGTACTGTTGTTACAGTACAGAAATACCATAATGCTCAACATTTTCTTGAAAATTAATGTTTTGTAAATGACCAAATCGGTGGGTTCATATGATCAGTTATTTATTTATTCTCCCAATCTATTATGCTTCTCCTAGCACCTGGTGGGCTTTGTTAGACAGGCCAGATAACAGTAAATTAAATAAAACTGAAGATGTAACCTACTCTGTGACACACACTAAAATAACTCTAAATTAATAATAATTTTGTCTTAATGTGTTGGGTTCCTGAAGGGATACGGAGCACCTCTCAAATACATATACTAAGTCTCTAAGATTGCATGTATGGGTAGATTATTGAGTTGAATTGTTTTTTCCCCCCCGGAACCAGGGTTCGAACTCACGATCTTGCACTTGCCTGCCAGGCAGGCACTTGTACCTCGAAGCTATCTCCCCGGCCCTTTTGAGTTGAAAATTTTATAAAGCTCTAATTCCTATTTTGCATTTCACTTGATTTACCTGCTCCTTTCCATCTGTTTGTCTGAGATTCATGAGCCAGCATCTTCTGTCTCCTGCTGTCTTTCCTCCTTCTGAGCCTTCACGGTAACATGGGCATCCTCACGTCTCTGGCAATCATCCCTGGGTGGATATCCTCCCACTTTATAGCATGATGATTAAAAGGAAAAGAAAAGAAAAGAAATCTCTGTAAAATCTTTCTTCTGTCCTAGAGGTGATGGGGACATAAAATGTCCCGCTGTGCCCTAAGTGCCTCCATTTAGATCTCCCTTGGGTTTTGATCACTGCTGAGGTTGTTCATAGGTCTTGACACCTCTCACCATCCCGCGTTGGTGACCCTAAGGCAGTCAGCAGTGAAACAACTAAAGAGTCTGTTCTCCTGTTGGTGTGTGTGTGTGTGTGTGTGTGTGTGTGTGTGTGTGTGTGCACCAAGAATTAATTGCAGGACCTCATGATAGCCAGGCAAGCAATGGGCCACTAGGTTGTACCCCTTGACCCTAGACACTGCTAGACCTTATATTGGTATATATAAACGTGTGCACATTGTAGAAAAAATGGTAAGTTGGGTCTCGTCCTTATCAGTAATGTTCTTCTTACTTAATAACTATTTTTTTTTCGTGTTTCAGAACTTTTGTTTGTTTCTTTCTTTCTTTATTTTTATGGCTGGCTCAGCCTGCCGTGATGGCAGGGCTGGTGCAGCATGTGGTGCCGGGGATCGAACCGCAGACCCTGCAGCCACCTAAGCTTTCCTAAGCAGGCGCTTTAGACCACTGAGCCATCCTGCCAGCCCCAATAACTATTTTATTTTTTTTTTGGAAAGGAGAGAGAAAAAAGACCTTAGCCATGCAAACAGAATATAATTTAAGCCACATTGTCTTATTTGTGAATATCTTTTGAAAATAAGCAATTCAGTCTCCTTTAATATTTTTTCAAACACTATTGCACTATAAATGGATGACAATGCATATTACTTATATAACAATGTGCTGTACATTATGTTAAGAATTCTTGCTACTCCATTAATATTTAATCATAAAACAACAAGAAAGCTGAAGAAAACAAATTGTACCACTCCAGCCAATATAATAGATATCATACTTAACCAGTGCCATTTCTTCCATAAAAATTATCTTGACATTTAAAATTCTTTGAGATAGTGATACATCAGATACTTAAACATTATCATTTTGAGTATGAAATCTATTTTTACATTTAAATTTGTTATTTTCATATATTAGTCAAGTAAATACTTCTGTGAATATTATAAAGGCAATTAATAAAAGTTACACTTACATCTGGAGTTTTCAGCTTGTAATTTTATTTTTATGTGCTTATTTATTTGTCTTTTTGAGACATGATCTGGCTATGCAGTTCACTTTTGTAGCCCAGACTGGTCTCAAACTCACACTGATTCTCCTGCCTCAGCCTCCCAAGTGCTGGGATAGCAGGCATGAGCCGCTACACCTGGCCTTCAGCTTGTAATTTTATTTTTGATCATTAGAAAAATAAACAATATTTACTCATAGCATCTATTTATCATTTTTTAATGTTGTAGGCTTTGAAATCTTCCAACATAAATATTCATGTGATGACATGCTCTTCTACTTGATAGGGATTCATATGCCCATTTGGCAGATGGGACGCTTTCTCCCCTGACACGAGGGTCCAGCAATTTGCCAGAGAGTGATTTCAAATTTGGCTTGCCGGATTACAAGAATAGTGTTCTCCCTCGGTTAGCCAAAACGGTTCTGACACTCAGCCATCTTCCCCTTGTTTCAGAGCCATGTCTACCTACGACAGAGATCCTGCTCTGGACTGCAGCTGAAATGGACCACAGCAGCAGCAAAGGGGAAGTAGAGTAAGGAGCCCAGTCTGGAAAGCAGACATTCTGGCTTTTTAGTTGGTGGCCATCAAGGCATTTTGACTTGCCCACCACTGATCTGACCATCTTAAAGACATTAATAAGAGCAGTGAATTTGTTTAAAAGTTAGAAACTGAATTTATACTAAAGACGTTATAATTAATAATGCATTCGGTTTAAGATTTAGAAACTGAGCTAAGATATTAAATATCTAATTCATGGATTCAGTTTTTAATACATCAAAAGTTCCACTCTGTTCCAGTTATTATTATTATTATTATATTATTATTATTATTATTATTATTATTATTTTGGCACTAAGGGAATAAACTTCCCAACACCCAAAGTTAAGAGGAAAGCTTTCTCTGACTCACAGTTTGTAGAGGAGTCAGTCCATAGTTGGTGGGCTCCTAGGCCAGGTGGCACGGCAGAGGGGAACTGTAGGGGAGCCGCTACTGTAGCAATTCCTCCTGTCCCTTGTATTTCTACCCAACCTGGCAGCCCCTCAAGTCAGTAGCACTCACACTCAGGGTGGGGAACCCTTAATCCTACGCAGAACTACACCCCCATCAGTCAGTGGCCTAAGATAGTTAGCAATCACACATTTAGTCCCAGTATCACACATTCTTGATCCACTCACCTCTGAAGAAGCCCCATCAATGACTGCTTGAGACTCTTGGGAGAGATAAAGACATGAGCCCTAACATCTTTGATCTATACTGTAAAGCATAAACTCATATGCTTCAGGCAAGCCCCAAGAATAGGTTAAATGGAGACAGTAACAGGAAATAAGCAAAAGTATATGAGTTGACTTCTTTCCTAAATATTTATTATCTGTGTCCTTCTTTACTTTTGGACATTGTTTTGGTACGAAGCCAATTATATCTGTCATTTCTTTTAAAGTATATTCAAAAATATAAATGTATTCTACAGCTCAAGCAATTATTTTGCACAAGTGAAAAATAAATTGGAATATTTAAGAGCAAGGCTTGACTTTGGATTTAATGAAGGTCATAATTTTGTAAAAGTCATTTCACCCACAGCACATGCTTTAAGATTGATAGGCTTTTATTGTGTTTTCTTTTGTTTTTGTGTTTTGGTGCTGGGGATCAAACTCAGGATGTTGTCCTTGTCAGGTAGACTCTTGTGCCACTGAGCTATCTCCCCAGCCCAAAATTAATAGAATTTTAGAAGAAGATATTGTACAAGATTCAAAAGAAAAATATGCTCCCTAAAAATATTGTAATCCCATCTGATTTTGTAGAAAGTAAGGCGATTTAATTTTGGAATGTATCTTGAGAGAATAGATAACAAGACATTGATTTCTTGTTGCAGAAAACTCACTTTTTCTGTGCCCCAATTTCACCTACAACTTTAATATTTATTTTAGGAATAGCTCCTTCTCCTCTCAAATATTTATTGATGATTGACTTTTGGCATGGGGTTGCAGAAGAGAAGAGAACCCAGTCTTTATCTTCTGATTTAAAATCTTGTTTTAGGGATAAGCCATTTGTAAGTAAGATAAAAAATTCACAGTAGTATATTTTAAAAGTTGTATGGTGGGTGGCAAATGTGGAACCTGACGCTGCCTCTTCTCTCTGTGCTCGCAGGAGACACTGATAATCAATCAACACACTTTTCTGCTGCATCTGCCCTTGCGCGCGAGTGAATCTCCTCGACATCAAACTCCAGGTCAGCTTTACCTATCATTCAGCATTTGCTTTCAAGATAAAACCTATTTATACTTACTGTGCTCTGGGGTGGTACAAAAAAATATGATGAGAATCCAGAGGAAGGGGTAGCTAGAGAAACATATATTGAAAAATAAGTTCTGTGCTTATTCATAAAGAGTGATTTAATATGAAGTGATACATTAAGGGGGTAGAACGTTCTAGATTAGGAAATAGGAGCAGGTGAAGAACATAGGCACACTCTGTCATGGCTTGTCAAGCTGTATTCAGAAAATAAGTTAGATTTGCAACATTCGAGAGCATTGCAAGAAGAGACAATGTCTAGTCAGAGTTCTGTTCCAGAGACTAAGACTTGGAAATCATCAGTACACAGTTGTAGCTGGCAGGAGTAGGTGGCTATGGAGAGATGGAGATGAGGGTAATGTAAGGGAAGTGAGGCTGTTTTTGAGAGCCAGGTGATGACCCTGTAAAGAAGACCTAGGAGCAATAACTGGGAGAAAGATGGCCGCCATGTCTGGTGAGAACCTTTGGAAGGGAGGAGTAGTAAGTGGTGTTGAGTACCGCTGAGAGGCTCCTGAGAGTGAGCACCATGAAAGGTTAGATATCACAGCCAAGCCAGCAGTAGGATTGCTGGAAGAACGGGAAGTAATTATGGTGCACTAATGGAATGTAAATGGGAGCTGAGGATAGAAGCCATGTTTTAGAAAATACTAAAAAAGAAGAAGGGTAAGGAATTCTGATAAGAAGACAAGATAGAGGATGGTGGCTAGGAGATGAGCTTTGTTTGTTAAATAAAAGAGGCTCTACTGTGTATAAATTATGACAAACAAAGGAAGCAACAAAGAAATAAGGTATGAAGATATGGAGTAATGTGAAAGTAATAGAGGAGGGTTCCTGAGCAGGAACAGGTACAAAGGTAGATATAAAATGGCAAAGGAAGGATAAAGGAAGTAGTTTGAACTCTTACAAATTCACAGATTGTTAAAAACCTTTGTAAGTTTTCAGATCTTTTACTGATTTTCCCCCTGAGGTATATACTTTTGAGTCTACATCTTTCCAGAACCTTCGCACTTGGTTACCAGCAACATCAATATGCCGTGGAACAGATACAAGTTTTGATCTGTCCTCTGTCTACCCAGCCCCTTTCCCCTAACCTGAGGAACAGAAGTGCTGTGGAAAGAGCTTGGTTGTGCACTTTCCAACTCTTAGACCTCTCTGTGCTTGGTCCAGTCTGCTTTTTCGCTGCAGTAACCTCCCTCTGTCTACGGTCATCTCTTTGCTCCATTACTCCTGTGACAATGACAATTCTTCTGTTCTCACGTGTCGCTTTCTCTGATCCGTACTACGGTCTGAGTACCCCCTCACAGGGCAGTTACATTCCAGTTTGGAAGTGGGAATGAACGCCGAGTGGCACATGTGAAATTATGTTCAGATGGGAAAGTCCAGCTGCATTGCTAAGCAGGCTCGTGGTTTCCTCCTGGCCCTGCCATGGCTCTCAGGTCTCTTCACACCTTTATTCACATTGACTTTTTTGTCTCAGGTTTGTCTTTCACATTTCAGGGACACTGTAGGGCACACTTTGCCACATTTATCTGGCACATCTTGCAAATGATGCTTTCTATGTCTCCACTAGTGAGTGTTTGGTGCCTTGCCTACGGATTTCCTTCAGCATTTTCCACACCCTCACCTATAATATTCATCACAGAGGATAGTCTCTAGTCCCTTCATTTGTTTACCCAGTGGGTTCTCAGAAACTGAGGACCTGCGTTGTGTTTTCCTCATTCATTGTCATAGCTAATGTGCCGGTACGCAGCCTGGTATGTATTTATTAAATGAATGTGCATTTAATTAAATTGAATCTGTCCATAATGTGTAGGATAAATTAGAGAAAGTGCGAGAAAGAAATTGGACATAGAGCTATACAAATATCATAATTGTCTCATATCCTTCCCTACATTTCCCATATGTAAACCTAATTATATGGATGCCCAAAGATAGGTAAACCTTATTAAGTAATATTAAGCTCCTGATGATATTATTTGCCAGATTTTATTCCAGTGGGTTACTAAACTATGCCTGGAGGAGTATGTGCTACTGGAGGGCGAGCATGGATCTTTTCATACGCTGCACAAGCATCTACCAGTGAGGCAGATCCTCCATCCCAGGCTTGGTTTTGGTTGGTTTGTTTTAAACTTTGAGATAGAATCTTGCCAGCTTACCCAAGCCAGACTTGAGCTTGGGATCCTCTGCCTCAGTCTTCTGTAAACCACTGCACTCAGTCAGTGTGTTCTGAAAACTCTTCTGTAGTGCTCAGGTACAGTCCATCCATGCTCAGGACATAACATCTGAATGGGTTTAGTTCAGAATTTATTAAAAGTGAGCCAGGTGTGGTGGTGCATGCCTGTAATCCCAGCACTGGGGAGGCTGTGGCAGGAGAACTGCTACAAGTTCGAGGCCAGCCTAGGCTACACAGAGAGTTCAAGGGCAGTCTGAAATGCATAGAGAAACCATATCTCAAAAACCAAAACCAAACCAAACCAAAACAACAACAAACAAAAGAATGTAATTAGAATGATAAAAGAACTAATTGACAATAAGCTTACATGCAAGAGTGCAGACCTGTAGGTGCCTTATCATACACTAACCCTAAGCACACATACTGAGAGGTGATATATGATCTATTTCTGATTTTTGGGCTTTTCTGATACCAGAAGCACAGGGTTGGAGAGGAGGCTCACGCTTTCCCATACTTTCACTTTCTCTGTGTGCTCTGCATTTACTTTGGTCTGTCACTCCGTGGCATTATCCACATGGCTCTGCAGTAAAACCTCTTTCCTAGTTGAGGGCTGTTTTCACTGTTTACAGAATATTCTTGGTCTCTGCTAATGTGGGGTCACTAAGTTCACTTTAAATAGTGATTTCTAATCCATGTGAGCTCTTCAAGAGGTATCATCTCTCAATTATGTTCTGTAAAATGTCAGGCTTAATCACTTATTACCTTCAATGATTTTTTTTTTTTTTTTTCTGCTGACATGATTTTTAGCTCTTCGGATTTTGTTCCTGGGTTCTTTAATTGCTCAGAGGGTACAGGATTTGATATTACATTTTTTTTTTATTTTTAGGAAGATTAATATTCAGAGAGGAGTTGGAGCTGGGAAGAAGTTTCCTCGTGGTCAGAAGTAAAGATTTCTTTCTGTATGCTGTTTAATTCTTTTAAGTAGCTCTGTTTTCTCCCCATGCTTTGCCTAGCAGGATTGTAAATATCATGACATAATTTAATTAGGGTAGGATTAAGTACATGAGCACAATCCTTTTCTAGTCATTTATATTTATAAATAATCCATATGGATATTTAGAAACAATGATGTATAAATAGGTACAATGTATTTTTAAAAATAAAATTGATTTAGATGGTTGGAAAACATTTTTAAGAAATTAAGTTGTAAAACCACTAAATTTTTCAACTTACTCTTTAGATGAGCTCTCTGTAATATTAGCCGTAAAGCCACACGAAATTGAGAGACTTCTGATTATTGCAGTGCACTCTGTGTCAACAAAGCTTTGTCTTTTCCATGCTTCTGAGTCTTAGAAGAAAGCATGAAGAGAGAATTTTCAGCTTTTGATTACTTATCATATGCATAATATTTACATGTATTAGTTACCTCATTTTAATATTCACAAAAATTTATTACCTCTATCATCCATATTTTATAGGCGAGGTAAAAACCTGAGAAGTTAAGTAATATTCTTCAATAGTCCATAAATATTTATTAAAGTTCTACCATCATAGCATGCTCAGCAAGGCAAGCATAGTCTATGTATTTCAAGGAAAAATAATCTAGCAGAGAAGAGTAAACATAGCTATTTTCCAGGTAAGTATGGCAATGTCAAAAGAAGTTCAAAATAGTAACAAAATTTAGTTAGAGAAAAGCAAAATAGTGAAAAAATAACTTGGAGAAACAGTATACTGGAAGAAGCAGGCCAGTCTAACGATAATGGAAGTCACGGATGTGCAGTGAACAGTCAGAACTAATGCTATAGAGCTGCGGGACTACTGGTGGTGAACAGCTGACCTTAGACTATGCCCAGGCGAGGAGCACCAACGGCTTGGGCGCCAGAAAACAACAGAGTAAGGACTGGAATCCAGATCTACTCTATGCCAAGTCTCTATCACTTGGGTAAATTCACACTGAAGCGTATACCAAATGACAGATATTTAAGAGTGGAATCTAGCAGGTCTAGATGCTAAAATATTCTGAAAATTTTCTAGAATCTTCTTTCATACAAATTTGGGGGTAACGCAACAATAAAACTGAAGCATTAAGTACTGATCCCTAATCTCCAATTCTCCCTTTTCTAGCTCTTTCCAATTGTTTTCTTTCTTGATTTTCCAAATCTGCTTACTTTTTTCAAGTAGTAACATTGGGTTTAAGCCTGACCTCTGAAGACATTAAACATTTCCTTCTTAACTGCCGACTGAAGAACTCTACCAAAAACAAAACTGCATTGTGCTCCCGTGAGAGGCACACTCCCATATATCCAAGAAAATGCTCAGCAGGTGTCTCAGCTACTCTTTTTTAATTGCTGGGACAAATACCTGACACTCAAAATGAAGGAAGGATGCCAGGCATGGTGGCGCATGCCTGTAATCCCTGCACTTGGGAGGCTGAGGCAGGAGGATCAGTGTGAGTTCGAGACCAGCCTGGGCTACAAAAGTGAGCTCAAGGCCAGCCTGAACTGCATAGCAAGACCCTGTCTCAAAAAGACAAAAAAAAAAAAAAAAAAAAAAAAAAAAAAAAAAAAAAAAAAAAAAAAAAAAAGAAGAAAGGAAAAATTGAGTTAGCTCACAGTCACTGGAGGCTTTAGTCCCTACTCAGCTGGTTCCAACGCAGAGTGGAGCAGTGCAGAGAGCACTCTTTCACGGCAGTGGAAAAGAGTAAGAGAGCCAAAGGGCGTGGCAACAACAATGGCTACAGAGAGGAAGTCGCCTCTCTTATGTTGCATTCAGGCTATCCACCTCAGGCTGGGGGAAGTACTTACACTCATAATCCCAGCAGTACTGAAACCCATAATCTCAATGGGTCATGAGTTAATCTCATACTCTGCAAGTCCCTGCCCCATAAGTGCCTGAGGCTTTGGGGAAACAACCAGACACAAACCGTAACAGCAGGGCACACCTTTTCAGTGTCATTCAAAGCAGTAATTTAGACAGTTCGGGCAGAAAGGGAAGTAGTGCTGGGCTAGAGATTGAGCCAACCGGAAGGTTGCTATGCAGACTTTCAAATTCCTTTCCAGTTCCCAGGTGTAGGAAGACACTTTCTTGTCTCTGCTCAAGCCAGAGACTTGTGTTAAGAGGCACTCACAGTTTGGAGTAGTACTGAGGAATGACTTTATACAATTAGTACATGCCCGCAGTACACAAGAACCACTTTCTTCCTGGGAAGCTGGTCCATGCATATGACACAGTAATTATTCCTGTCATCCCCTACCTCTGCCATAAAGAATGATAAGCTTGAGGGATTGTGGGTAAATGGCTCATCCTGAGACCACTGAAATAAATCAGGTGCACCAATTTATGTGTCCTATGGTTAGTCTTAAACGGGAAACAAAAAAATATAAATAAAAAGAGATAAATCAGTGTAGCCAGAGAGAGTGCTGTGATCCTCTTGTGTTCTTATTCTGCATTCTATGTGTATATTTAAATTATTTGCTTAATTTTGGTTACGGGTGTGGGGAAGCTGGAAGACAGTTAATATAAGAAGCATTTTTTTTGCCGGGCGTGGTGGCTCATGCCTGTAATCCCAGCACTCGGGAGGCTGAGGCAGGAGGATTGGTGCGAGTTCGAGACCAGCCTGGGCTACAAAGGTGAGCTCAGGGCCATCCTCAACTGCATAGCGAGACTCTGTCTCAAAAAGGCAAAAAAAATAAAGAAGCATTTTTTTAAAAAAAATTATTTTTCTTTCTTTTTATATTTTTGTATTTGCTTGGTATTGGGTCTCACTACAAGCTTGAACTCCTAGTGATCCTCCTGTTTTCAGCCTCCCCAGCATTGGGATTCCAGTTGTGTGTCACCACGTCCAGTCTCAGTGGCAGGCTAAATGTGCCCAGGGGTGCAGCCAGTGTGGCATGCGGTGCTGGGAATTGATTCCTGGTACCTGTGCTTGCTTAAGCTGGTGCTCAGTCTACTGAACTATCTCATCAGCCCTAAGAAGCAGAATTGTCTGTTAGAATATTTGTTAAAATTTGGCTTGGGTTCCTAATCAGGAAGTGAACTTAATACCTGAGTCCGGACTTCATATCAACGGTGCATCTGTGTCTTCTGTGATGGGCAGGAAGCTGTATCCTTAGAAACACTGTCACAGTTAATAACACTTCAGAAGGTCCTGGTGGAGCAGTGACGATTTAATTGATCAAATATACTTTCAGCTTTTAAGTCAGTCAAGCCACTCAATATATGGTGTGTGGTTGATTATTACTTACACAGGATTTTTTAAGGAACATAGAGGATTTGAATTTGTAGTGATGACCATTTGACATGCTCTTTCATACTATGTTTTCATTGAAAGACATAATGATGACAAAGATGTATTTTTTAATAAACCATAATTTTGTGGCTGTCATTACTGAGTGCAATGTACATCAGTCACCTTCATCTTCTGTTTATCATGGTTTACAGCTAAGAGAAAATTTATCCTGCCATAGATAGAAGGAGTTCATAATCATTTCGACATTTCCAGAAAAATATTCAGAAGTGTTGCTGAAAATGTGTTTTTGAGGTCAAATAATTCTGGGAATTGCTGGCTTTTTTTACATAAAGATTTCTCAACTCTAAAACTTCTCAAAGGCTTTGATATGTTAATGTGAAAGTTTGAGATCTCCAAGAAAGAACTGTAGGATGCTGAATTTTCCCAAACATGTTTGACTCTAAACATTCTCCTCGTGTTGAACATCCATCGGAGGAAGTGAATGTACTGTGGAGAACAAGGAATTAAACGTCTACTGGGCCAACTCCAAGTCACTTCACATTGAATACTTCCTGATCAGCTGCCAGAGCTCTGGGCTGACTTGCGCGCACTCTGATAGCTTAGAAAACTTCCTTAAAATACGTTCTTTGTTAAACTCTTTTCTCTGAAAATATCTGAGCCCAGGTCTCTGATAGCATTGTGAGCTTGACCAAATTTGTCTTTGGCAAGTCTGCACCATTCTTTAGGATTCTTTTCTCCAGCTTCATGAGTTTCTTTCACTGCCACAAGATTCTTGCTGGATGCTGCACCCCTCAGCCTGGCTGCTGAGTGTTGTCACTCACTGCCACGCTTTTGTGGGCATCTCCTCACCCCCCCACTGTCATGAGAGACTAACGCTCTCTTTCCCATCCCCCAAGCACCATTGTTTCTCTGTCTGTCCCTCTTCTCTTGCATGTAAGTGACCTGCTTTTCTTGGCAGCCAATTAATGAATCGCTGAGCAGCCAAGCATATCTTTATCTATAATTTAGGAGAAATGAATGGTCCTCTACACTAGGATTTCAGAGAGTTGCGAGATTTTTGTCAATTAGATAATGAGATTCCTAATTTAACAAAAAAAATACATATAGAAGGGCAGAACGCTATTCTTTCTTTCTAACCATTTAATTGTATAAATGCAAACAGCACTGAGATTATCACCAGGCAGCTTGAAAATGTTAAATTTTATTAAGTAACTAAATAACTATGAGATCTTAATTGTAAAATAGCAATCAATAAAAAAAATACATTTCCAAAGCATAAAAATGTATGCTAAACTTTGATATCCTGCTAAAAAATTTAAATTCCAGAAAATGTTTTATGCGAGGTTCAGACACAGATAGAAAGGTGTATAGGTAATCAGATCACTTATACAAACCTCAAACAAAATTAACCTGAGTATGCAAATGTTTTATACTAGGACATCCACCAAATTATAAGCTAATACATCAAGATGACTTCTCAGTTGGCCGCAGAGTTCTAATTTTACTATCTTGCAAGGTATCCAAAACAAAATTATATACTGGATGCTTTTCGACTTAACAGTGACATGAAATGTAATAACGGACTTGGTAGTGCCAGAGCATTTAGTGTCTAACAATATTACCATTTTATCACTAGCTTTTAACATACATCTGAGAAAAAATATAGGGAAACAGTTACAAATCTTTTTAAAGTCATACCCAAGATTTCTTACACTGGAAATAATTTTATGTTATGATTCATAGCTTTGCTTTGTTTCCAAGCTATAAACATAATTAAAGGGGAAAAGTCCATATTAGGAAAAGCTTCTTTTATTCCAGAAATATGCAGTCCCTTTAAAGAAACTGACTCACAAAAGACAAAATATAAGAAATATCTTATATTTTATGTAACAAAACCAATATAGAATGCAATAAGTAGTTAATAAGCAATACATTTATATATAGGCTTTGTTATTTTGAATTATATCACATAAAATATATTTATTAGATCTGTTTCATCACCTAAAGTAGTTTATTTAAAGAGATTTATAATTCTATTGCTTAGGTTTTGAGCTGGGATCTCAGGGACTTTAGCAGGCCGGAAGATGATGTGAACAGTTCGTTTTACTTCCCAAATATGCAATGATTTCTTACCGAGCATTTTAACTTTAGCGAATCATGACACTGATATGTGGACATTTAAAAATCTGGTTAGTAGGGTACTAAACTCTACTGTTGCCCACATAAATAAGTTCCCTCTCTGCCCATTTTTTATATCTGTGCACTTTTCCTTAGGCCATCACTTTCTCATTTAGCTGTTTAGGGCTGCACCTATATTTGTTTCTTGCCTGGTCAGCATTCATCCTCACCCCGTGCTGCTGAGCACGGTGTAGCACAGAGTAGCGTCCTAGGAGTCTGTATGGTAGCAACTCCTGCACGTGGAATCACATCGATTGGCAGGCCATCTGAAATATCTGGATGCAAATAGACATCATTTTCAATTAAAGCAACAACATTCACACTCTAAACTCATCGTGAGAGTCTAACACATCACACACCGCTAAATTAAACTTAAAAGTGTATCTCAAAGAGCATTCCTCATGTCACTGTGAAAATAAAATCCCGAAATAATTTTCCCTCTGTTTCTCCCTCCTCTCTGTACCAGGAATTGAACTCAGGACGTTGTGTTTCTCAGGCAGGCACTTATGCCACTGAGCTAACTCCCTGGTTCAAATTTTCTGTTTTCTCTTACCTTTTGCTGCCTGATCAGTTAAATAGTAGTGTGAGTGCAATTGTTATTTTATATGTACATGCAGCTTTATAAAACATTTTCTTGTATATTATTTTCTCTAATACTCAGGAGAAGAGACAGGCATTAGAATCCTATTTTATCTTATGTTTTTCTGTAGTTGGTACAGGGTCTCATTACAGAGCTCAGACTCATAGTGAGCCTCCTGTTTTCAGCCTCCCCAGCACTGGGGTTACAGGTGTGTGCCTTTACACCCGGCCTCTGTGGCTGGCTCAGCGTGCTTGGGGGTGGGGCCTGCACAGTGCTGAGGATCAAACTACGGTCCCTGCATTTGCCTAAGCAGGTGCTCATTCTGTTGTTATCTTGCTGACCCTCTTGTTTTACTTGGATTTAAGATTTGTTTTTATTTTTTCTTTCTTTTTTTTTTTTGTCTTTTTGAGACAGGCTCTCACTATGCAGTTCAGGCTGGCCTTGAGCTCACTTTTGTAGCCCAGGCTGGTCTTGAACTCACACCGGTCCTCCTGCCTCAGCCTCCCGAGTGCTGGGATTACAGGCGTGCGCCACCACGCCCGGCTGTTTTTATTTTTTCAGGAGACTACAAAGTAATGATAATAAACATTTAGAAGTGTAGAATTTCACAAAAACAAAATATGAATTTGGCAATATTTGCTGTATTGCATAATGTTGTCTTCAGATTAGTTGTTCTCACTGCCAGATATATGTACACAAAATTGAAAGAAAATGGTAAGAAATTAAGAAGAGAAAAAAAATATAAAGCCTTAAGTGCTCATTTCCATAGATCAGTAGAACCTTGTTGAGGTAGTGGGAAAACAAACCTCAAATCTAAAAGGCGTAGTGACAGGAGCTAATTGTTCCCCGATGTCTACTTCACCAAGCTACACAAATAGAATGTTATCTTAGAGTGTGGCTGCCCATTAATAGCAATGTTTCTTATATCTACTCACAGCCAAGTCCAGTCATGAGATCGAAGTTCAGGGAAACTGGTAGCAAACAGACCTGATGGGTTCATTTTCTTGGTAGTGGCACTGTAATAATGTGACCTTACCTTTTCCTCATTGTTGGTCACTGAACTGCAAGATGCTGCTAGATCATCTTGGACTCCTGGAGAAGGGTGATATCCGCAACATGTCAGAGAGGGAACAGGGAGGGCATAGCTCTACAGACTTCCATGAAGAAGAATATCAGCTCACCTTTGACTTGATACATGCGAGAAGCAAAAGTTAAACTCTTCACAGACATTACCGTTTTTGGCCTCTTATTTCAAACAACTAAACCCATACCCCAAGAGAAGCACGACTTACCTTTGCCTGCTGCTGTAAGAATATCTGACACTGGATAGTTTACAAACAAGTGTTTCATTTAGCGCTCATTTCTGAGGTTGGTTCTCCAAGACTGGGTGGCTACACGTGTCTGGTCTCTGGTGGAAGCCTTTTGGCTGTACCACAACATGGTAGATGGCATCATGGTGGATCACATGTGAGGAGAAAGGCATCATGTGGTGAGACAGGAAGCAAGAGACGTAGAGGAGTCAAACTCATCTTTTTTTCTCTTTTATTTTTTCTTAGCAGTGGTAGGGATTGAGTCCTATGGAGTTGAATCCAGGGCTTTTGTACTTCCCTAGTCATTTATTTTCATTATCTATCTTATTTTATTTTGAGGTAGTGTCTTGGTAGGCTTTTGGATTTCCCGTATTGGGCTTTCACCTATGAGCCTCCTACCTCAGCCTTGTAGAAAGCTGAGATCGGTTATGGGTATGGACCACCACACTCAGCTCAGGTTCACTTCTTTACAGCCGTCTTCTATGGCAGAAAATGATCCAGACCTAGAATACCCGACCCATCCCCAGATAGCATTAGATCATCTGTGAAAGTGAACAGCTCTGCTTTAGGCCTTGAGTTTTTGAGCTTCTTTCTTGTCAGCGTCACCATACCGAGGGTCCATCTTGCCTCCCTTAAGCTTCTGTGGGGTGAGCCTAGCAGGGAAATTTTAATGAATGAGCTACTTGCTCTGATGTCTGCTTATTACAGAACTGTTTTTACATGGTAGTTATAACCTGTCATATCTGACAGTTTCACCTACATGAGAAGCATTCTTTGGAACGGACTGACTTATACAAGTTATTTTTAACTTTCATGTTAATCGAGAAATAAATATTTATTGTTGTATCTTCTCGTGTGAAATGAAAGAGTGAAAGGTTTAACTTCATGCACCTGAATTGACAGCATGCTTCTGCTTTTCCTTCAAGCTCACTGAAACTTCTCTCAGGATCCAACATTTAGCACAAAAGGTGTGTTGGTGCTGGTCCTCATTCTGTCTTATTCTTTTCTGTTTACAGTGACTACTGTATGCTTTGAAGAGTAGGAGTGAGAATTTATTGGACTTTTCCCCCACAGCACCGAACAAGGAGCAATCAAACATGACTATTTGGGCAGGATTATTGTGATATGAGTATCCAACATCACACTGCCAACAATTTGCTGGAAGATTTAACTCAGCAAATAAAAATGGAATTTTTGTGGGATCAAAGCGGTCACATATTGCACAATCTTTTTTAGTAATCTTAAAGCCTAGAAGTTTCTCAGTTCAATAGTTATTCTGGAAACAAAAGTGATTTTTGGGCTGATTTCAATATTTTAAAAATAGGCAGAGATGTGTTCCACAGCTTGATTTGTCTTTTGATTTGTAAAGTGAAATTCTGTTTAAGTTTTGTCTAAATATGGATCCCACTTTGGAAATTAGACTTAGTAATTGAAAACATATATACATTAATATAGTATTTGGGTTCATTCACAAGCATAAAATTTTATCATTAAATGAAAGCTCCGACACGTACATTTAAGATGCCTACTTTTCCTAAATCTACAAATTTAGTCATATTATAAACATTAAACTTTTCAGTAGCAGAAAAAGTAAGGCCTTTACTCATTAGTTGATTGTTCTAAACAAGCCAGTGCTTTCAGCTGTATTCTTACATCTGGGGAAGAATACCCATAGATCGTTATTTCTTAGGATCAGATTTAGGGTTGTGCTAGTTTGTAGCTTTCTTGCATCTTGCATTTCTTTAGATACAAATAATTGCTTCTTTCTTAGAATGTAATAACAAGATTACTCTATTTACCATTATTTCTGTTATAATAGTCTTAGAAAATTTCTTTTGTTAATTAGCATACCATAACATTTTGAATTTAATAAAAGAATTATGAATCACCACTTGTTATTTAGTGAGAATTAGCACAACCAAAAGTTGTTCAGGCAGAAATTAGGTATGCTTCAGTAGTGAAGCCTCTTTTGCGCAGCCTATTCATTTGGGACCCTCCTGTCTCTCAGGAGCTATTCCTATTCCCCATTCCTCATTCCTGTTCTCCAAGAAATTGTCCTGCTTAAAAAAAGAAAATAAAATAAAATCTGTCTTTTGATTTTAGCAACCTTACAATCATTTTATTGTGGTTGTTACTTTATTTCTCGAATCCTATGTTTTAAGCAACATAAGAATAATTTTCATTATAACAGAAAGCATAAATGCAAGCTCAAAAGGAGTCTAAGAAAGCTTTTCAGTTGCATAATTCTATAGCTTTCATTAGCCATTTTATTCTTGTTAGATTGACTTATCAGCTCATTTAGCTTGATTAAAACATTGGTCTGGAAGATTTCCTTAGTGCCCAATGTGCAATTAAAGGATGCACAGCTTGGGGACCAGCTGAAGACTTGGAGAAGACAGCACAACCCATGCAGGTGCCGGGAGACCAGGGCCCCATGAGAACGTGTGCAGCACTGCTCTAGCAGATGATCCGTGCAGAAACAACTAATCATTGGTATGTGTTGTTAAATGGGACATTATATCTGTTGAAGCAATTGTCACTTATCTTTGTTTCCTCACTCTTATCACTAATTTCAGGTTAGAATCAATGATCCCATGGAAATTGACGTGTACAAGTATTTTTTTTTTTTTTTTCAGTGCTGTATGTTCAAAATTTGCCAAGAAAATTGATCTGAAATGTTCCTAGTGCACAGAAAGAAAAGACAGCTGTGTGAGGTCATGGACATATGTAATGATTTGGGTCTAGGTGTCCCCACAGCCTCACGTAGTCAGTGAGGAAGCTTCTAGAGTTTGTGATTAATTGGTGATCCAATGTTGGGATTGCGGGTGTGAGGGCTACACCAGCCCTGGGCCAGATGATCTGCATTACAGTGTAAGGAGGGGAGAGAGGCCTGCTAGCTGCCCCAGTAGCTGTTGCTCCTTGCTTTGCGCTTTGCTGTTTTCCACCGCCATGAACTGTTGCTCTCTGCCATGAGCCACTCTGCCTTGGAGCCAGCCAAGTGTGGACTGCAACCTCCGCAATCTGTGAGCTAAATAAACCTTTCCTTCCTCCATTTTGGGTGTTGGGTATTTTGTCCCAGCAATGAGAGAAAAGTAATTTAATAGGATATACTATCATGGATGTGATGATGATTTCACGTTGCATATTTTCATATATATGTAATCATATCTATCACTATATCTCAAGAAAGTTGGGAAAATGAATGTGTATATGAGTATGGAAAAATGTCTCAATGTGCACAAAGTACGTGCACAATATTTGTCCTTTTGTAACATCACTAAAAATTTTAAAAATTTTGTGTGTTAACTAAGTCTCATATCAATCCATTAATATTTTCATAGAACTTCAGCACTACAGACATCTATCAACCTTTTCTTCCTTTTAACTTTGAGACAGGATCTTGGGCAATCATTAGGTCACTTAGCTGGGCTGGAACTTGTGACTCTTTGCCTGGGCCTCTGAGAGAGAGTAGGGACTGCAGGTGTGTGCTAGCATGCCAGGCTGTCTATAACATTTTAAAGTACTTTCCTTTCCCAAACAAGGACAGTATCATCTTGAATATTTTAAAGGTTATTTTTAAAGTAATACATATTTATTATAGTATAATCAAATATTGCAGAACTGTTTATCAGGATATGTCATTGCCTTCTACACTTTTCCTCTAAAACCTGAATTCCATTCTCCAAAGACAAACATTTCCATTTTACATAGTTTTGTTTCTGCCTTAATGCTAGCTAATATATTTATTGGATAAAATTAAATACTGTATTGGCTTTGTGATATGAAAGGTGGGCATTGTTCTTTTTAAATATTATTATTATTATTATTATTATTATTATTTTTGTCTTTTTGAGACAGGGTCTCGCTATGCAGTTCAGGCTGGCCTTGAACTTACTTTTGTAGCCCAAGCTGGTCTCGAACTCGCATTGATTCTCCTGCCTCAGCTCCTCGAGTGCTGAGATTACAGGCATGTGCCACCATGCCCGGCTCATTATTTTTACTTTTAAAAGAGATTAAAGGGGTTGGGGAGATAGCTCAGGGTCTCAAGTGCCCGCCTGGCAAGTGCAAGGTCCTGAGTTTGGTCCCTGGTTCCACAGTAAATAAATAAATAAATAAATAAATAAATAAGATTAAAATAGTAAAACAATCCACTAGAAGTGATACAGAATTTCATTAAACAAAACGATAGGAATTCAATAATGATGGTTATGCTGCATAATAGTGTCTTCAAATTATTTTTTTATATTACCAGATATAAGAATGTAAAATTGTCTTAAAAAGTTATCAGAAATTAAAAGAGAGAAGGAAAAAAATTAAGCTTTAACTGTTGCTTTTAACAGAGCAGCAGAAATCAGCAGTAGAGGCATATAAGGTATCCTGTGTATATATATATATATATATGTATATATATATATATATATATATGTATATATATATCTTCTTCCTTCCTTCCTCCCTCCCTCCCTCTCTCTCTCTCTCTTTTTCTTTCTTTCTTTCTTTCCTTTTTCTGTCTTTTTCTACATCCAAGTTTTCCTGCCCTTTGAACAGATTCTTTCCCTTGCACAATGTCTATTGTTTCTTTCATGTTTTATTTATTCTTTCATTAGCAAGATGATATGATATTGGCACATGTGCATCTGATTTCCTTCCCTTATGAGTACGGTTTCTTTTTGTATCCATCTACGTGTAAAAGCCTCAAATTTATCTTTTCTGAGACCTTTTCCTTCACTTTACCTTAAGTTTAATAGAATTTGCTTCATTGCTTTTAGTCATACTGAATAAATTTTAAAATATATACATGATTCTCTCATGCCTATTTGACACTTGATGGAATCTCTTAGTCTCCACTTGATAAGTAAAAGTATTTCCACCACTGTTTTCTTTCTCTTTTCTCACTTACTCTCTTCTCTATTCTTTAATCTCATCATCTGTCAGACTTTTTCCTTTGGTAAAGCTGTCAATGTTTAAGTCATGCCATGCTATGAGAGCAGATTCTAAGGGATTTGTCTGCAAGTCAAGCATAATTAAGTTTCAGCATACAGTGACCATGAAAAGGTTCTATGAGGTACTTGTTATGCTATAGGTATGTGTCAGGTGTTTGCTCAGTTTACATTTCCTCCGCAGGTAGTGTGCTCCTATTTGAAAGAGACTTCCCATAAACAGTGTCAAATGATCCTTGTGGTGAATTAACTAATGGTCAACTGGAAAACACAGCCAAGTTGAATTACCATGGTTTGGGGGTGTGGAAATTCCACCTGACAGCTTAGGAGAACTAGAGGGGAAATTTTAGTGCTGCTGATTCTACTGGAGAAGACTGTCATACTGGTTCTCCTAATATAAACTCAGCTGTTTTCATTGTCAGAGGAGTGCAGGCTCTTGCTGTCACTGAGGATGCCTGTGGCTCTCCTTAGGGGGCACTGGTTCTTACCTTGAGCATTACTCCTAGTTCATCATCCAGTTCAGACCCCTCAGCCTGTGGGCTCAGATGCTTCACCCCACCGGCACAGACTTTCTAGCTAGCTTCCACCACTGACCTTTGGGGCCTTCCCAGTACAGATCCTTGTTACAGGCTTGCATGAGAAATTGGCGTGGGCTCTCAGCCTCCAGCTTGACTCATACAGGGCACTGCCCTGGGGCCCAAGCCATCCGCTGGATTCTTTGGCTCTTTAGAGCAAGGCTAGATCTCCTGTACTCTTTTGCATTTGACTCTTGGCATGCATACTATAAAATAATCTTATAATTATTTTGTCCTGTAATAAATCTATTCCCTTGTAAGCTCCGATTACAACAACCCCCTTCTCTGTGTTCTACAAGTTAATTGAAACCATGCCACGTGTCCATTGGCTTCATAGGTTTCCTTAACTGGATTTTCTTTGCACTGCAGTTCTTTCTGCATAATTACTTTTCATTATAGCACCGATATTTTAGAACCTTTATTATATACCTTATTGAGTCAGGTGGCTTTTCTCGTCAACCAAAGATGAATCTTTCACTGTTGCCAGTGTCCTTCTCTGTGTCCTCCTACTTGAATCTCACTATGATAATCACCCTGGAATCTTCCTAGATTTTCCTAGGTGGATCCTTCCAATCCGTCTTAGACTTAGTTTTTTTTCTTTTGAAATACCAGGGATTGAACTTAGGACCCTGCACTTGCTAGGCAGGTCTTCCTCTTAGTCGTAATGGATTCTTAATTTGCTTTTGAAAGCAAATTATCGTGCATAAAATATATGCTTTTATACAGGTCAGAAATTATCTTTACTCTATAGATGATTAACATCTGCTTGTTATAGGACTCTAGACTGGCAAGTATTTCCCTTCATAGCTTTGCAAGCATTATGTAATTGTTTTCTGACATCCAGTGCTGTTACTATGAAATCAGGCTCCAGTTAGCTGGCCTGTTTGATGCTTCTTTGGAAAGTTTCAGGATGTATTTTTTTTTTTTTTTTAAATCACTGATAACATGATATCCCTGCATGAGCACTTTCTTTATTTCTTTTTTCTTGTTCTGGATTGGTCTTTGATACGTTTTTTCCTCATTCTGACGATTAGTGTCATTGTGAAATAAAAGGAAAAATATGATGAAAACAATATTGAAAAAATACTTTTCAGATGGAATATGGAAGCCGTGAAAGAAGTGGAGCTCAGGAACATCTCGTGCTGAAGTGTGCTTACCTTCACTCTTTGAGTCCAGACATTAGAGTCCGGACAATTGTATTTTACCAGACTCAAACTGATGCGAGAGCTTATTAGACCTATTTTGTGGCTATAGATAGATGTAGCTAAAGCTGTACATGTAGCTGTAGATGTACATATGGATACTCCATTCTTTACCTTTTACCAATGCTTCACATATCTCACGTTACATAGACCATGATCTTTCTTTACAGCTGAAATTTTTTCTGTGGAACGTTTACTGTTTAACAATAATATATTACTACTGCTACTCCTTATCAGCTCTACTTCCTCTGATTCCCTCAAAATCTATTCAGTGCACTGTAAATCTGTGCATTCTAAACTGCAACTTGTGAGACTCTAGAGGAAGTTCTTTCACAATCTCTACATCTTAATTGGTCTCTACCCTCAGAACTTGTATTCTGAAATAGTTTCAGCTGCTATATTTTTGATATTTTCTTGTTACCTTTTTCTCTGTGGAATTCTTGTTAATGTACTATTGGACCTTCTGGCTTGGTCTAACTGAGGGTGCCAAACCTGTGACACATGAGCCGCTGAGGGTATTTTAGGATTGCTGGAAGCTCTAAAAGGTTCACCATCACTGGTCAAATTTGTCATTCATAACTTCTTTATCGGTATGTCATGTAAAATTCTGACACTGCCTCTAAGAGTCCTGCCTTTTCCAAGTACAACTCTTGTATAATACCTTCCTTTTGCATGTAAGTATGACCTGTGAATGGATGAGATTAAAGTCTCCTTTGACCATGGCATTTTACAGGGTAAAGGTGCCAGGATAGTCGTTTTCGGTGTTTTGCACCAAAAAGCCTACATTTTCAGTGTAGGCTTAGGGAAGTTTAAAATGAATTGTGTCTTCCTGAGAGAGTCATGTGGATAGAACTGGTGGCAAGGCCCTCATAGCTGGGAATGATGCGTGGACAGCAGTTACTAAGAGACCATTTACCTCAGTTTTACAACACAAGGAAATGAAGTCACTAACACTGTGAATGAACTTGGAAGAAGAGCTCAAGCTCAGCTGACAGCGTAGCCCCGCTGAAACCTTCTTTGCTGGTTGGGAGAGGAAACCAAAAATACAATGCCATGACTTATGACTTGAAGAAATTGTCAACTCATTCATGGATATTTCCTTAAATCATAAATTCGTCCTAATTCTTTACATAGCAATAGGAAACTAAAACACATTATATTTTAGATTTTTTATTCCTGGATTCATAGTAACGTATTTTCTATCACTGTGTACTTTGTGTTTGTAAGGAATAATTTTTTGATCTCATTTTTCACAGCACCCTGTCTTTTTAATAAGGATGTAATACTTCTATAACCTCTTGAAGTATACAGAAAATGTTTAAAGTTCTCTCAGTATCCTTAATTATCACTTTTTCTGTTTGACATTTCCCTTTTATGTGATTACATCTCCTAATATTTCTGCTGATGTCTGGCTTTCAGGCCATACTTTCAAAAGAAGTACATTGTTAATGAGGGTTTCCTTGGTGGTTGCAGAAGTGCCTGTTTGCAATTTTCGAGGTCTTTTCAAGACATATCCTAAGAATTCTGAAGAGGAATCCGACTGGCTTGGGGCAGACTTGGTAGATTAGGACTGAACCTGTAGCGAGGACAGAAGGTGTATGCACACCCACCTGCTGCTGGAACCAGCATGGTCAGGTGAGAAGAGCTCTACTTCAGAGTGCAGGCATTCCCACCAGCCTTACAAACCGGTTTTATTAGAGATCATTTTTAGCATGGGCTTAGGCAATGCATTAAAATCAAAGCTAATCTTTGCATGAGTTGAGTATGATTTGGAGAATTATTATTATTATTTTTTTGTCTTTTTGAGACAGGGTCTCCTATGCAGTTCAGGCTGGCCTTAAGC
>PVJA010011893.1:26718-53536 GCA_004027025.1 Myocastor coypus
AGGCAAGGAGGGAGGGAAGGAGGAAGGGAGGGAGGGAGGGAGGAAGGAAAGGAGGGAGGGAGGGAGAGTAGGACAGTAGCACAAATAGTTCTCAAAATCAAAGCCAGGCGTGGTGGCTCACGCCTGTAATCCCAGCACTCGGGAGGCTGAGGCAGGAGGATCTGTGTGAGTTCGAGACCAGCCTGGGCTGCAAAAGTGAGCTTAAGGCCAGCCTGAACTGCATAGGAGACCCTGTCTCAAAAAGACAAAAAAATAATAATAATAATTCTCCAAATCATACTCAACTCATGCAAAGATTAGCTTTGATTTTAATGCATTGCCTAAGCCCATGCTAAAAATGATCTCTAATAAAACCGGTTTGTAAGGCTGGTGGGAATGCCTGCACTCTGAAGTAGAGCTCTTCTCACCTGACCATGCTGGTTCCAGCAGCAGGTGGGTGTGCATACACCTTCTGTCCTCGCTACAGGTTCAGTCCTAATCTACCAAGTCTGCCCCAAGCCAGTCGGATTCCTCTTCAGAATTCTTAGGATATGTCTTGAAAAGACCTCGAAAATTGCAAACAGGCACTTCTGCAACCACCAAGGAAACCCTCATTAACAATGTACTTCTTTTGAAAGTATGGCCTGAAAGCCAGACATCAGCAGAAATATTAGGAGATGTAATCACATAAAAGGGAAATGTCAAACAGAAAAAGTGATAATTAAGGATACTGAGAGAACTTTAAACATTTTCTGTATACTTCAAGAGGTTATAGAAGTATTACATCCTTATTAAAAAGACAGGGTGCTGTGAAAAATGAGATCAAAAAATTATTCCTTACAAACACAAAGTACACAGTGATAGAAAATACGTTACTATGAATCCAGGAATAAAAAATCTAAAATATAATGTGTTTTAGTTTCCTATTGCTATGTAAAGAATTAGGACGAATTTATGATTTAAGGAAATATCCATGAATGAGTTGACAATTTCTTCAAGTCATAAGTCATGGCATTGTATTTTTGGTTTCCTCTCCCAACCAGCAAAGAAGGTTTCAGCGGGGCTACGCTGTCAGCTGAGCTTGAGCTCTTCTTCCAAGTTCATTCACAGTGTTAGTGACTTCATTTCCTTGTGTTGTAAAACTGAGGTAAATGGTCTCTTAGTAACTGCTGTCCACGCATCATTCCCAGCTATGAGGGCCTTGCCACCAGTTCTATCCACATGACTCTCTCAGGAAGACACAATTCATTTTAAACTTCCCTAAGCCTACACTGAAAATGTAGGCTTTTTGGTGCAAAACACCGAAAACGACTATCCTGGCACCTTTACCCTGTAAAATGCCATGGTCAAAGGAGACTTTAATCTCATCCATTCACAGGTCATACTTACATGCAAAAGGAAGGTATTATACAAGAGTTGTACTTGGAAAAGGCAGGACTCTTAGAGGCAGTGTCAGAATTTTACATGACATACCGATAAAGAAGTTATGAATGACAAATTTGACCAGTGATGGTGAACCTTTTAGAGCTTCCAGCAATCCTAAAATACCCTCAGCGGCTCATGTGTCACAGGTTTGGCACCCTCAGTTAGACCAAGCCAGAAGGTCCAATAGTACATTAACAAGAATTCCACAGAGAAAAAGGTAACAAGAAAATATCAAAAATATAGCAGCTGAAACTATTTCAGAATACAAGTTCTGAGGGTAGAGACCAATTAAGATGTAGAGATTGTGAAAGAACTTCCTCTAGAGTCTCACAAGTTGCAGTTTAGAATGCACAGATTTACAGTGCACTGAATAGATTTTGAGGGAATCAGAGGAAGTAGAGCTGATAAGGAGTAGCAGTAGTAATATATTATTGTTAAACAGTAAACGTTCCACAGAAAAAATTTCAGCTGTAAAGAAAGATCATGGTCTATGTAACGTGAGATATGTGAAGCATTGGTAAAAGGTAAAGAATGGAGTATCCATATGTACATCTACAGCTACATGTACAGCTTTAGCTACATCTATCTATAGCCACAAAATAGGTCTAATAAGCTCTCGCATCAGTTTGAGTCTGGTAAAATACAATTGTCCGGACTCTAATGTCTGGACTCAAAGAGTGAAGGTAAGCACACTTCAGCACGAGATGTTCCTGAGCTCCACTTCTTTCACGGCTTCCATATTCCATCTGAAAAGTATTTTTTCAATATTGTTTTCATCATATTTTTCCTTTTATTTCACAATGACACTAATCGTCAGAATGAGGAAAAAACGTATCAAAGACCAATCCAGAACAAGAAAAAAGAAATAAAGAAAGTGCTCATGCAGGGATATCATGTTATCAGTGATTTAAAAAAAAAAAAAAAATACATCCTGAAACTTTCCAAAGAAGCATCAAACAGGCCAGCTAACTGGAGCCTGATTTCATAGTAACAGCACTGGATGTCAGAAAACAATTACATAATGCTTGCAAAGCTATGAAGGGAAATACTTGCCAGTCTAGAGTCCTATAACAAGCAGATGTTAATCATCTATAGAGTAAAGATAATTTCTGACCTGTATAAAAGCATATATTTTATGCACGATAATTTGCTTTCAAAAGCAAATTAAGAATCCATTACGACTAAGAGGAAGACCTGCCTAGCAAGTGCAGGGTCCTAAGTTCAATCCCTGGTATTTCAAAAGAAAAAAAACTAAGTCTAAGACGGATTGGAAGGATCCACCTAGGAAAATCTAGGAAGATTCCAGGGTGATTATCATAGTGAGATTCAAGTAGGAGGACACAGAGAAGGACACTGGCAACAGTGAAAGATTCATCTTTGGTTGACGAGAAAAGCCACCTGACTCAATAAGGTATATAATAAAGGTTCTAAAATATCGGTGCTATAATGAAAAGTAATTATGCAGAAAGAACTGCAGTGCAAAGAAAATCCAGTTAAGGAAACCTATGAAGCCAATGGACACGTGGCATGGTTTCAATTAACTTGTAGAACACAGAGAAGGGGGTTGTTGTAATCGGAGCTTACAAGGGAATAGATTTATTACAGGACAAAATAATTATAAGATTATTTTATAGTATGCATGCCAAGAGTCAAATGCAAAAGAGTACAGGAGATCTAGCCTTGCTCTAAAGAGCCAAAGAATCCAGCGGATGGCTTGGGCCCCAGGGCAGTGCCCTGTATGAGTCAAGCTGGAGGCTGAGAGCCCACGCCAATTTCTCATGCAAGCCTGTAACAAGGATCTGTACTGGGAAGGCCCCAAAGGTCAGTGGTGGAAGCTAGCTAGAAAGTCTGTGCCGGTGGGGTGAAGCATCTGAGCCCACAGGCTGAGGGGTCTGAACTGGATGATGAACTAGGAGTAATGCTCAAGGTAAGAACCAGTGCCCCCTAAGGAGAGCCACAGGCATCCTCAGTGACAGCAAGAGCCTGCACTCCTCTGACAATGAAAACAGCTGAGTTTATATTAGGAGAACCAGTATGACAGTCTTCTCCAGTAGAATCAGCAGCACTAAAATTTCCCCTCTAGTTCTCCTAAGCTGTCAGGTGGAATTTCCACACCCCCAAACCATGGTAATTCAACTTGGCTGTGTTTTCCAGTTGACCATTAGTTAATTCACCACAAGGATCATTTGACACTGTTTATGGGAAGTCTCTTTCAAATAGGAGCACACTACCTGCGGAGGAAATGTAAACTGAGCAAACACCTGACACATACCTATAGCATAACAAGTACCTCATAGAACCTTTTCATGGTCACTGTATGCTGAAACTTAATTATGCTTGACTTGCAGACAAATCCCTTAGAATCTGCTCTCATAGCATGGCATGACTTAAACATTGACAGCTTTACCAAAGGAAAAAGTCTGACAGATGATGAGATTAAAGAATAGAGAAGAGAGTAAGTGAGAAAAGAGAAAGAAAACAGTGGTGGAAATACTTTTACTTATCAAGTGGAGACTAAGAGATTCCATCAAGTGTCAAATAGGCATGAGAGAATCATGTATATATTTTAAAATTTATTCAGTATGACTAAAAGCAATGAAGCAAATTCTATTAAACTTAAGGTAAAGTGAAGGAAAAGGTCTCAGAAAAGATAAATTTGAGGCTTTTACACGTAGATGGATACAAAAAGAAACCGTACTCATAAGGGAAGGAAATCAGATGCACATGTGCCAATATCATATCATCTTGCTAATGAAAGAATAAATAAAACATGAAAGAAACAATAGACATTGTGCAAGGGAAAGAATCTGTTCAAAGGGCAGGAAAACTTGGATGTAGAAAAAGACAGAAAAAGGAAAGAAAGAAAGAAAGAAAAAGAGAGAGAGAGAGAGGGAGGGAGGGAGGAAGGAAGGAAGAAGATATATATATACATATATATATATATATATATATACATATATATATATATATATACACAGGATACCTTATATGCCTCTACTGCTGATTTCTGCTGCTCTGTTAAAAGCAACAGTTAAAGCTTAATTTTTTTCCTTCTCTCTTTTAATTTCTGATAACTTTTTAAGACAATTTTACATTCTTATATCTGGTAATATAAAAAAATAATTTGAAGACACTATTATGCAGCATAACCATCATTATTGAATTCCTATCGTTTTGTTTAATGAAATTCTGTATCACTTCTAGTGGATTGTTTTACTATTTTAATCTTATTTATTTATTTATTTATTTATTTATTTACTGTGGAACCAGGGACCAAACTCAGGACCTTGCACTTGCCAGGCGGGCACTTGAGACCCTGAGCTATCTCCCCAACCCCTTTAATCTCTTTTAAAAGTAAAAATAATGAGCCGGGCATGGTGGCACATGCCTGTAATCTCAGCACTCGAGGAGCTGAGGCAGGAGAATCAATGCGAGTTCGAGACCAGCTTGGGCTACAAAAGTAAGTTCAAGGCCAGCCTGAACTGCATAGCGAGACCCTGTCTCAAAAAGACAAAAATAATAATAATAATAATAATAATAATAATATTTAAAAAGAACAATGCCCACCTTTCATATCACAAAGCCAATACAGTATTTAATTTTATCCAATAAATATATTAGCTAGCATTAAGGCAGAAACAAAACTATGTAAAATGGAAATGTTTGTCTTTGGAGAATGGAATTCAGGTTTTAGAGGAAAAGTGTAGAAGGCAATGACATATCCTGATAAACAGTTCTGCAATATTTGATTATACTATAATAAATATGTATTACTTTAAAAATAACCTTTAAAATATTCAAGATGATACTGTCCTTGTTTGGGAAAGGAAAGTACTTTAAAATGTTATAGACAGCCTGGCATGCTAGCACACACCTGCAGTCCCTACTCTCTCTCAGAGGCCCAGGCAAAGAGTCACAAGTTCCAGCCCAGCTAAGTGACCTAATGATTGCCCAAGATCCTGTCTCAAAGTTAAAAGGAAGAAAAGGTTGATAGATGTCTGTAGTGCTGAAGTTCTATGAAAATATTAATGGATTGATATGAGACTTAGTTAACACACAAAATTTTTAAAATTTTTAGTGATGTTACAAAAGGACAAATATTGTGCACGTACTTTGTGCACATTGAGACATTTTTCCATACTCATATACACATTCATTTTCCCAACTTTCTTGAGATATAGTGATAGATATGATTACATATATATGAAAATATGCAACGTGAAATCATCATCACATCCATGATAGTATATCCTATTAAATTACTTTTCTCTCATTGCTGGGACAAAATACCCAACACCCAAAATGGAGGAAGGAAAGGTTTATTTAGCTCACAGATTGCGGAGGTTGCAGTCCACACTTGGCTGGCTCCAAGGCAGAGTGGCTCATGGCAGAGAGCAACAGTTCATGGCGGTGGAAAACAGCAAAGCGCAAAGCAAGGAGCAACAGCTACTGGGGCAGCTAGCAGGCCTCTCTCCCCTCCTTACACTGTAATGCAGATCATCTGGCCCAGGGCTGGTGTAGCCCTCACACCCGCAATCCCAACATTGGATCACCAATTAATCACAAACTCTAGAAGCTTCCTCACTGACTACGTGAGGCTGTGGGGACACCTAGACCCAAATCATTACATATGTCCATGACCTCACACAGCTGTCTTTTCTTTCTGTGCACTAGGAACATTTCAGATCAATTTTCTTGGCAAATTTTGAACATACAGCACTGAAAAAAAAAAAAAAAATACTTGTACACGTCAATTTCCATGGGATCATTGATTCTAACCTGAAATTAGTGATAAGAGTGAGGAAACAAAGATAAGTGACAATTGCTTCAACAGATATAATGTCCCATTTAACAACACATACCAATGATTAGTTGTTTCTGCACGGATCATCTGCTAGAGCAGTGCTGCACACGTTCTCATGGGGCCCTGGTCTCCCGGCACCTGCATGGGTTGTGCTGTCTTCTCCAAGTCTTCAGCTGGTCCCCAAGCTGTGCATCCTTTAATTACACATTGGGCACTAAGGAAATCTTCCAGACCAATGTTTTAATCAAGCTAAATGAGCTGATAAGTCAATCTAACAAGAATAAAATGGCTAATGAAAGCTATAGAATTATGCAACTGAAAAGCTTTCTTAGACTCCTTTTGAGCTTGCATTTATGCTTTCTGTTATAATGAAAATTATTCTTATGTTGCTTAAAACATAGGATTCGAGAAATAAAGTAGCAACCACAATAAAATGATTGTAAGGTTGCTAAAATCAAAAGACAGATTTTATTTTATTTTCTTTTTTTAAGCAGGACAATTTCTTGGAGAACAGGAATGAGGAATGGGGAATAGGAATAGCTCCTGAGAGACAGGAGGGTCCCAAATGAATAGGCTGCGCAAAAGAGGCTTCACTACTGAAGCATACCTAATTTCTGCCTGAACAACTTTTGGTTGTGCTAATTCTCACTAAATAACAAGTGGTGATCCATAATTCTTTTATTAAATTCAAAATGTTATGGTATGCTAATTAACAAAAGAAATTTTCTAAGACTATTATAACAGAAATAATGGTAAATAGAGTAATCTTGTTATTACATTCTAAGAAAGAAGCAATTATTTGTATCTAAAGAAATGCAAGATGCAAGAAAGCTACAAACTAGCACAACCCTAAATCTGACCCTAAGAAATAACGATCTATGGGTATTCTTCCCCAGATGTAAGAATACAGCTGAAAGCACTGGCTTGTTTAGAACAATCAACTAATGAGTAAAGGCCTTACTTTTTCTGCTACTGAAAAGTTTAATGTTTATAATATGACTAAATTTGTAGATTTAGGAAAAGTAGGCATCTTAAATGTACGTGTCGGAGCTTTCATTTAATGATAAAATTTTATGCTTGTGAATGAACCCAAATACTATATTAATGTATATATGTTTTCAATTACTAAGTCTAATTTCCAAAGTGGGATCCATATTTAGACAAAACTTAAACAGAATTTCACTTTACAAATCAAAAGACAAATCAAGCTGTGGAACACATCTCTGCCTATTTTTAAAATATTGAAATCAGCCCAAAAATCACTTTTGTTTCCAGAATAACTATTGAACTGAGAAACTTCTAGGCTTTAAGATTACTAAAAAAGATTGTGCAATATGTGACCGCTTTGATCCCACAAAAATTCCATTTTTATTTGCTGAGTTAAATCTTCCAGCAAATTGTTGGCAGTGTGATGTTGGATACTCATATCACAATAATCCTGCCCAAATAGTCATGTTTGATTGCTCCTTGTTCGGTGCTGTGGGGGAAAAGTCCAATAAATTCTCACTCCTACTCTTCAAAGCATACAGTAGTCACTGTAAACAGAAAAGAATAAGACAGAATGAGGACCAGCACCAACACACCTTTTGTGCTAAATGTTGGATCCTGAGAGAAGTTTCAGTGAGCTTGAAGGAAAAGCAGAAGCATGCTGTCAATTCAGGTGCATGAAGTTAAACCTTTCACTCTTTCATTTCACACGAGAAGATACAACAATAAATATTTATTTCTCGATTAACATGAAAGTTAAAAATAACTTGTATAAGTCAGTCCGTTCCAAAGAATGCTTCTCATGTAGGTGAAACTGTCAGATATGACAGGTTATAACTACCATGTAAAAACAGTTCTGTAATAAGCAGACATCAGAGCAAGTAGCTCATTCATTAAAATTTCCCTGCTAGGCTCACCCCACAGAAGCTTAAGGGAGGCAAGATGGACCCTCGGTATGGTGACGCTGACAAGAAAGAAGCTCAAAAACTCAAGGCCTAAAGCAGAGCTGTTCACTTTCACAGATGATCTAATGCTATCTGGGGATGGGTCGGGTATTCTAGGTCTGGATCATTTTCTGCCATAGAAGACGGCTGTAAAGAAGTGAACCTGAGCTGAGTGTGGTGGTCCATACCCATAACCGATCTCAGCTTTCTACAAGGCTGAGGTAGGAGGCTCATAGGTGAAAGCCCAATACGGGAAATCCAAAAGCCTACCAAGACACTACCTCAAAATAAAATAAGATAGATAATGAAAATAAATGACTAGGGAAGTACAAAAGCCCTGGATTCAACTCCATAGGACTCAATCCCTACCACTGCTAAGAAAAAATAAAAGAGAAAAAAAGATGAGTTTGACTCCTCTATGTCTCTTGCTTCCTGTCTCACCACATGATGCCTTTCTCCTCACATGTGATCCACCATGATGCCATCTACCATGTTGTGGTACAGCCAAAAGGCTTCCACCAGAGACCAGACACGTGTAGCCACCCAGTCTTGGAGAACCAACCTCAGAAATGAGCGCTAAATGAAACACTTGTTTGTAAACTATCCAGTGTCAGATATTCTTACAGCAGCAGGCAAAGGTAAGTCGTGCTTCTCTTGGGGTATGGGTTTAGTTGTTTGAAATAAGAGGCCAAAAACGGTAATGTCTGTGAAGAGTTTAACTTTTGCTTCTCGCATGTATCAAGTCAAAGGTGAGCTGATATTCTTCTTCATGGAAGTCTGTAGAGCTATGCCCTCCCTGTTCCCTCTCTGACATGTTGCGGATATCACCCTTCTCCAGGAGTCCAAGATGATCTAGCAGCATCTTGCAGTTCAGTGACCAACAATGAGGAAAAGGTAAGGTCACATTATTACAGTGCCACTACCAAGAAAATGAACCCATCAGGTCTGTTTGCTACCAGTTTCCCTGAACTTCGATCTCATGACTGGACTTGGCTGTGAGTAGATATAAGAAACATTGCTATTAATGGGCAGCCACACTCTAAGATAACATTCTATTTGTGTAGCTTGGTGAAGTAGACATCGGGGAACAATTAGCTCCTGTCACTACGCCTTTTAGATTTGAGGTTTGTTTTCCCACTACCTCAACAAGGTTCTACTGATCTATGGAAATGAGCACTTAAGGCTTTATATTTTTTTTCTCTTCTTAATTTCTTACCATTTTCTTTCAATTTTGTGTACATATATCTGGCAGTGAGAACAACTAATCTGAAGACAACATTATGCAATACAGCAAATATTGCCAAATTCATATTTTGTTTTTGTGAAATTCTACACTTCTAAATGTTTATTATCATTACTTTGTAGTCTCCTGAAAAAATAAAAACAGCCGGGCGTGGTGGCGCACGCCTGTAATCCCAGCACTCGGGAGGCTGAGGCAGGAGGACCGGTGTGAGTTCAAGACCAGCCTGGGCTACAAAAGTGAGCTCAAGGCCAGCCTGAACTGCATAGTGAGAGCCTGTCTCAAAAAGACAAAAAAAAAAAAGAAAGAAAAAATAAAAACAAATCTTAAATCCAAGTAAAACAAGAGGGTCAGCAAGATAACAACAGAATGAGCACCTGCTTAGGCAAATGCAGGGACCGTAGTTTGATCCTCAGCACTGTGCAGGCCCCACCCCCAAGCACGCTGAGCCAGCCACAGAGGCCGGGTGTAAAGGCACACACCTGTAACCCCAGTGCTGGGGAGGCTGAAAACAGGAGGCTCACTATGAGTCTGAGCTCTGTAATGAGACCCTGTACCAACTACAGAAAAACATAAGATAAAATAGGATTCTAATGCCTGTCTCTTCTCCTGAGTATTAGAGAAAATAATATACAAGAAAATGTTTTATAAAGCTGCATGTACATATAAAATAGCAATTGCACTCACACTACTATTTAACTGATCAGGCAGCAAAAGGTAAGAGAAAACAGAAAATTTGAACCAGGGAGTTAGCTCAGTGGCATAAGTGCCTGCCTGGGAAACACAACGTCCTGAGTTCAATTCCTGGTACAGAGAGGAGGGAGAAACAGAGGGAAAATTATTTCGGGATTTTATTTTCACAGTGACATGAGGAATGCTCTTTGAGATACACTTTTAAGTTTAATTTAGCGGTGTGTGATGTGTTAGACTCTCACGATGAGTTTAGAGTGTGAATGTTGTTGCTTTAATTGAAAATGATGTCTATTTGCATCCAGATATTTCAGATGGCCTGCCAATCGATGTGATTCCACGTGCAGGAGTTGCTACCACACAGACTCCTAGGACGCTACTCTGTGCTACACCGTGCTCAGCAGCACGGGGTGAGGATGAATGCTGACCAGGCAAGAAACAAATACAGGTGCAGCCCTAAACAGCTAAATGAGAAAGTGATGGCCTAAGGAAAAGTGCACAGATATAAAAAATGGGCAGAGAGGGAACTTATTTATGTGGGCAACAGTAGAGTTTAGTACCCTACTAACCAGATTTTTAAATGTCCACATATCAGTGTCATGATTCGCTAAAGTTAAAATGCTCGGTAAGAAATCATTGCATATTTGGGAAGTAAAACGAACTGTTCACATCATCTTCCGGCCTGCTAAAGTCCCTGAGATCCCAGCTCAAAACCTAAGCAATAGAATTATAAATCTCTTTAAATAAACTACTTTAGGTGATGAAACAGATCTAATAAATATATTTTATGTGATATAATTCAAAATAACAAAGCCTATATATAAATGTATTGCTTATTAACTACTTATTGCATTCTATATTGGTTTTGTTACATAAAATATAAGATATTTCTTATATTTTGTCTTTTGTGAGTCAGTTTCTTTAAAGGGACTGCATATTTCTGGAATAAAAGAAGCTTTTCCTAATATGGACTTTTCCCCTTTAATTATGTTTATAGCTTGGAAACAAAGCAAAGCTATGAATCATAACATAAAATTATTTCCAGTGTAAGAAATCTTGGGTATGACTTTAAAAAGATTTGTAACTGTTTCCCTATATTTTTTCTCAGAGGTATGTTAAAAGCTAGTGATAAAATGGTAATATTGTTAGACACTAAATGCTCTGGCACTACCAAGTCCGTTATTACGTTTCATGTCACTGTTAAGTCGAAAAGCATCCAGTATATAATTTTGTTTTGGATACCTTGCAAGATAGTAAAATTAGAACTCTGCGGCCAACTGAGAAGTCATCTTGATGTATTAGCTTATAATTTGGTGGATGTCCTAGTATAAAACATTTGCATACTCAGGTTAATTTTGTTTGAGGTTTGTATAAGTGATCTGATTACCTATACACCTTTCTATCTGTGTCTGAACCTCGCATAAAACATTTTCTGGAATTTAAATTTTTTAGCAGGATATCAAAGTTTAGCATACATTTTTATGCTTTGGAAATGTATTTTTTTTATTGATTGCTATTTTACAATTAAGATCTCATAGTTATTTAGTTACTTAATAAAATTTAACATTTTCAAGCTGCCTGATGATAATCTCAGTGCTGTTTGCATTTATACAATTAAATGGTTAGAAAGAAAGAATAGCGTTCTGCCCTTCTATATGTATTTTTTTTGTTAAATTAGGAATCTCATTATCTAATTGACAAAAATCTCGCAACTCTCTGAAATCCTAGTGTAGAGGACCATTCATTTCTCCTAAATTATAGATAAAGATATGCTTGGCTGCTCAGCGATTCATTAATTGGCTGCCAAGAAAAGCAGGTCACTTACATGCAAGAGAAGAGGGACAGACAGAGAAACAATGGTGCTTGGGGGATGGGAAAGAGAGCGTTAGTCTCTCATGACAGTGGGGGGGGTGAGGAGATGCCCACAAAAGCGTGGCAGTGAGTGACAACACTCAGCAGCCAGGCTGAGGGGTGCAGCATCCAGCAAGAATCTTGTGGCAGTGAAAGAAACTCATGAAGCTGGAGAAAAGAATCCTAAAGAATGGTGCAGACTTGCCAAAGACAAATTTGGTCAAGCTCACAATGCTATCAGAGACCTGGGCTCAGATATTTTCAGAGAAAAGAGTTTAACAAAGAACGTATTTTAAGGAAGTTTTCTAAGCTATCAGAGTGCGCGCAAGTCAGCCCAGAGCTCTGGCAGCTGATCAGGAAGTATTCAATGTGAAGTGACTTGGAGTTGGCCCAGTAGACGTTTAATTCCTTGTTCTCCACAGTACATTCACTTCCTCCGATGGATGTTCAACACGAGGAGAATGTTTAGAGTCAAACATGTTTGGGAAAATTCAGCATCCTACAGTTCTTTCTTGGAGATCTCAAACTTTCACATTAACATATCAAAGCCTTTGAGAAGTTTTAGAGTTGAGAAATCTTTATGTAAAAAAAGCCAGCAATTCCCAGAATTATTTGACCTCAAAAACACATTTTCAGCAACACTTCTGAATATTTTTCTGGAAATGTCGAAATGATTATGAACTCCTTCTATCTATGGCAGGATAAATTTTCTCTTAGCTGTAAACCATGATAAACAGAAGATGAAGGTGACTGATGTACATTGCACTCAGTAATGACAGCCACAAAATTATGGTTTATTAAAAAATACATCTTTGTCATCATTATGTCTTTCAATGAAAACATAGTATGAAAGAGCATGTCAAATGGTCATCACTACAAATTCAAATCCTCTATGTTCCTTAAAAAATCCTGTGTAAGTAATAATCAACCACACACCATATATTGAGTGGCTTGACTGACTTAAAAGCTGAAAGTATATTTGATCAATTAAATCGTCACTGCTCCACCAGGACCTTCTGAAGTGTTATTAACTGTGACAGTGTTTCTAAGGATACAGCTTCCTGCCCATCACAGAAGACACAGATGCACCGTTGATATGAAGTCCGGACTCAGGTATTAAGTTCACTTCCTGATTAGGAACCCAAGCCAAATTTTAACAAATATTCTAACAGACAATTCTGCTTCTTAGGGCTGATGAGATAGTTCAGTAGACTGAGCACCAGCTTAAGCAAGCACAGGTACCAGGAATCAATTCCCAGCACCGCATGCCACACTGGCTGCACCCCTGGGCACATTTAGCCTGCCACTGAGACTGGACGTGGTGACACACAACTGGAATCCCAATGCTGGGGAGGCTGAAAACAGGAGGATCACTAGGAGTTCAAGCTTGTAGTGAGACCCAATACCAAGCAAATACAAAAATATAAAAAGAAAGAAAAATAATTTTTTTTAAAAAAATGCTTCTTTATTTTTTTTGCCTTTTTGAGACAGAGTCTCGCTATGCAGTTGAGGATGGCCCTGAGCTCACCTTTGTAGCCCAGGCTGGTCTCGAACTCGCACCAATCCTCCTGCCTCAGCCTCCCGAGTGCTGGGATTACAGGCATGAGCCACCACGCCCGGCAAAAAAAATGCTTCTTATATTAACTGTCTTCCAGCTTCCCCACACCCGTAACCAAAATTAAGCAAATAATTTAAATATACACATAGAATGCAGAATAAGAACACAAGAGGATCACAGCACTCTCTCTGGCTACACTGATTTATCTCTTTTTATTTATATTTTTTTGTTTCCCGTTTAAGACTAACCATAGGACACATAAATTGGTGCACCTGATTTATTTCAGTGGTCTCAGGATGAACCATTTACCCACAATCCCTCAAGCTTATCATTCTTTATGGCAGAGGTAGGGGATGACAGGAATAATTACTGTGTCATATGCATGGACCAGCTTCCCAGGAAGAAAGTGGTTCTTGTGTACTGCGGGCATGTACTAATTGTATAAAGTCATTCCTCAGTACTACTCCAAACTGTGAGTGCCTCTTAACACAAGTCTCTGGCTTGAGCAGAGACAAGAAAGTATCTTCCTACACCTGGGAACTGGAAAGGAATTTGAAAGTCTGCATAGCAACCTTCCGGTTGGCTCAATCTCTAGCCCAGCACTACTTCCCTTTCTGCCCGAACTGTCTAAATTACTGCTTTGAATGACACTGAAAAGGTGTGCCCTGCTGTTATGGTTTGTGTCTGGTTGTTTCCCCAAAGCCTCAGGCACTTATGGGGCAGGGACTTGCAGAGTATGAGATTAACTCATGACCCATTGGGATTATGGGTTTCAGTACTGCTGGGATTATGGGTGTAAGTACTTCCCCCAGCCTGAGGTGGATAGCCTGAATGCAACATAAGAGAGGCGACTTCCTCTCTGTAGCCATTGTTGTTGCCACGCCCTTTGGCTCTCTTACTCTTTTCCACTGCCGTGAAAGAGTGCTCTCTGCACTGCTCCACTCTGCGTTGGAACCAGCTGAGTAGGGACTAAAGCCTCCAGTGACTGTGAGCTAACTCAATTTTTCCTTTCTTCTTTTTTTTTTTTTTTTTTTTTTTTTTTTTTTTTTTTTTTTTTTTTTTTTTTTTGTCTTTTTGAGACAGGGTCTTGCTATGCAGTTCAGGCTGGCCTTGAGCTCACTTTTGTAGCCCAGGCTGGTCTCGAACTCACACTGATCCTCCTGCCTCAGCCTCCCAAGTGCAGGGATTACAGGCATGCGCCACCATGCCTGGCATCCTTCCTTCATTTTGAGTGTCAGGTATTTGTCCCAGCAATTAAAAAAGAGTAGCTGAGACACCTGCTGAGCATTTTCTTGGATATATGGGAGTGTGCCTCTCACGGGAGCACAATGCAGTTTTGTTTTTGGTAGAGTTCTTCAGTCGGCAGTTAAGAAGGAAATGTTTAATGTCTTCAGAGGTCAGGCTTAAACCCAATGTTACTACTTGAAAAAAGTAAGCAGATTTGGAAAATCAAGAAAGAAAACAATTGGAAAGAGCTAGAAAAGGGAGAATTGGAGATTAGGGATCAGTACTTAATGCTTCAGTTTTATTGTTGCGTTACCCCCAAATTTGTATGAAAGAAGATTCTAGAAAATTTTCAGAATATTTTAGCATCTAGACCTGCTAGATTCCACTCTTAAATATCTGTCATTTGGTATACGCTTCAGTGTGAATTTACCCAAGTGATAGAGACTTGGCATAGAGTAGATCTGGATTCCAGTCCTTACTCTGTTGTTTTCTGGCGCCCAAGCCGTTGGTGCTCCTCGCCTGGGCATAGTCTAAGGTCAGCTGTTCACCACCAGTAGTCCCGCAGCTCTATAGCATTAGTTCTGACTGTTCACTGCACATCCGTGACTTCCATTATCGTTAGACTGGCCTGCTTCTTCCAGTATACTGTTTCTCCAAGTTATTTTTTCACTATTTTGCTTTTCTCTAACTAAATTTTGTTACTATTTTGAACTTCTTTTGACATTGCCATACTTACCTGGAAAATAGCTATGTTTACTCTTCTCTGCTAGATTATTTTTCCTTGAAATACATAGACTATGCTTGCCTTGCTGAGCATGCTATGATGGTAGAACTTTAATAAATATTTATGGACTATTGAAGAATATTACTTAACTTCTCAGGTTTTTACCTCGCCTATAAAATATGGATGATAGAGGTAATAAATTTTTGTGAATATTAAAATGAGGTAACTAATACATGTAAATATTATGCATATGATAAGTAATCAAAAGCTGAAAATTCTCTCTTCATGCTTTCTTCTAAGACTCAGAAGCATGGAAAAGACAAAGCTTTGTTGACACAGAGTGCACTGCAATAATCAGAAGTCTCTCAATTTCGTGTGGCTTTACGGCTAATATTACAGAGAGCTCATCTAAAGAGTAAGTTGAAAAATTTAGTGGTTTTACAACTTAATTTCTTAAAAATGTTTTCCAACCATCTAAATCAATTTTATTTTTAAAAATACATTGTACCTATTTATACATCATTGTTTCTAAATATCCATATGGATTATTTATAAATATAAATGACTAGAAAAGGATTGTGCTCATGTACTTAATCCTACCCTAATTAAATTATGTCATGATATTTACAATCCTGCTAGGCAAAGCATGGGGAGAAAACAGAGCTACTTAAAAGAATTAAACAGCATACAGAAAGAAATCTTTACTTCTGACCACGAGGAAACTTCTTCCCAGCTCCAACTCCTCTCTGAATATTAATCTTCCTAAAAATAAAAAAAAAATGTAATATCAAATCCTGTACCCTCTGAGCAATTAAAGAACCCAGGAACAAAATCCGAAGAGCTAAAAATCATGTCAGCAGAAAAAAAAAAAAAAAAATCATTGAAGGTAATAAGTGATTAAGCCTGACATTTTACAGAACATAATTGAGAGATGATACCTCTTGAAGAGCTCACATGGATTAGAAATCACTATTTAAAGTGAACTTAGTGACCCCACATTAGCAGAGACCAAGAATATTCTGTAAACAGTGAAAACAGCCCTCAACTAGGAAAGAGGTTTTACTGCAGAGCCATGTGGATAATGCCACGGAGTGACAGACCAAAGTAAATGCAGAGCACACAGAGAAAGTGAAAGTATGGGAAAGCGTGAGCCTCCTCTCCAACCCTGTGCTTCTGGTATCAGAAAAGCCCAAAAATCAGAAATAGATCATATATCACCTCTCAGTATGTGTGCTTAGGGTTAGTGTATGATAAGGCACCTACAGGTCTGCACTCTTGCATGTAAGCTTATTGTCAATTAGTTCTTTTATCATTCTAATTACATTCTTTTGTTTGTTGTTGTTTTGGTTTGGTTTGGTTTTGGTTTTTGAGATATGGTTTCTCTATGCATTTCAGACTGCCCTTGAACTCTCTGTGTAGCCTAGGCTGGCCTCGAACTTGTAGCAGTTCTCCTGCCACAGCCTCCCCAGTGCTGGGATTACAGGCATGCACCACCACACCTGGCTCACTTTTAATAAATTCTGAACTAAACCCATTCAGATGTTATGTCCTGAGCATGGATGGACTGTACCTGAGCACTACAGAAGAGTTTTCAGAACACACTGACTGAGTGCAGTGGTTTACAGAAGACTGAGGCAGAGGATCCCAAGCTCAAGTCTGGCTTGGGTAAGCTGGCAAGATTCTATCTCAAAGTTTAAAACAAACCAACCAAAACCAAGCCTGGGATGGAGGATCTGCCTCACTGGTAGATGCTTGTGCAGCGTATGAAAAGATCCATGCTCGCCCTCCAGTAGCACATACTCCTCCAGGCATAGTTTAGTAACCCACTGGAATAAAATCTGGCAAATAATATCATCAGGAGCTTAATATTACTTAATAAGGTTTGCCTATCTTTGGGCATCCATATAATTAGGTTTACATATGGGAAATGTAGGGAAGGATATGAGACAATTATGATATTTGTATAGCTCTATGTCCAATTTCTTTCTCGCACTTTCTCTAATTTATCCTACACATTATGGACAGATTCAATTTAATTAAATGCACATTCATTTAATAAATACATACCAGGCTGCGTACCGGCACATTAGCTATGACAATGAATGAGGAAAACACAACGCAGGTCCTCAGTTTCTGAGAACCCACTGGGTAAACAAATGAAGGGACTAGAGACTATCCTCTGTGATGAATATTATAGGTGAGGGTGTGGAAAATGCTGAAGGAAATCCGTAGGCAAGGCACCAAACACTCACTAGTGGAGACATAGAAAGCATCATTTGCAAGATGTGCCAGATAAATGTGGCAAAGTGTGCCCTACAGTGTCCCTGAAATGTGAAAGACAAACCTGAGACAAAAAAGTCAATGTGAATAAAGGTGTGAAGAGACCTGAGAGCCATGGCAGGGCCAGGAGGAAACCACGAGCCTGCTTAGCAATGCAGCTGGACTTTCCCATCTGAACATAATTTCACATGTGCCACTCGGCGTTCATTCCCACTTCCAAACTGGAATGTAACTGCCCTGTGAGGGGGTACTCAGACCGTAGTACGGATCAGAGAAAGCGACACGTGAGAACAGAAGAATTGTCATTGTCACAGGAGTAATGGAGCAAAGAGATGACCGTAGACAGAGGGAGGTTACTGCAGCGAAAAAGCAGACTGGACCAAGCACAGAGAGGTCTAAGAGTTGGAAAGTGCACAACCAAGCTCTTTCCACAGCACTTCTGTTCCTCAGGTTAGGGGAAAGGGGCTGGGTAGACAGAGGACAGATCAAAACTTGTATCTGTTCCACGGCATATTGATGTTGCTGGTAACCAAGTGCGAAGGTTCTGGAAAGATGTAGACTCAAAAGTATATACCTCAGGGGGAAAATCAGTAAAAGATCTGAAAACTTACAAAGGTTTTTAACAATCTGTGAATTTGTAAGAGTTCAAACTACTTCCTTTATCCTTCCTTTGCCATTTTATATCTACCTTTGTACCTGTTCCTGCTCAGGAACCCTCCTCTATTACTTTCACATTACTCCATATCTTCATACCTTATTTCTTTGTTGCTTCCTTTGTTTGTCATAATTTATACACAGTAGAGCCTCTTTTATTTAACAAACAAAGCTCATCTCCTAGCCACCATCCTCTATCTTGTCTTCTTATCAGAATTCCTTACCCTTCTTCTTTTTTAGTATTTTCTAAAACATGGCTTCTATCCTCAGCTCCCATTTACATTCCATTAGTGCACCATAATTACTTCCCGTTCTTCCAGCAATCCTACTGCTGGCTTGGCTGTGATATCTAACCTTTCATGGTGCTCACTCTCAGGAGCCTCTCAGCGGTACTCAACACCACTTACTACTCCTCCCTTCCAAAGGTTCTCACCAGACATGGCGGCCATCTTTCTCCCAGTTATTGCTCCTAGGTCTTCTTTACAGGGTCATCACCTGGCTCTCAAAAACAGCCTCACTTCCCTTACATTACCCTCATCTCCATCTCTCCATAGCCACCTACTCCTGCCAGCTACAACTGTGTACTGATGATTTCCAAGTCTTAGTCTCTGGAACAGAACTCTGACTAGACATTGTCTCTTCTTGCAATGCTCTCGAATGTTGCAAATCTAACTTATTTTCTGAATACAGCTTGACAAGCCATGACAGAGTGTGCCTATGTTCTTCACCTGCTCCTATTTCCTAATCTAGAACGTTCTACCCCCTTAATGTATCACTTCATATTAAATCACTCTTTATGAATAAGCACAGAACTTATTTTTCAATATATGTTTCTCTAGCTACCCCTTCCTCTGGATTCTCATCATATTTTTTTGTACCACCCCAGAGCACAGTAAGTATAAATAGGTTTTATCTTGAAAGCAAATGCTGAATGATAGGTAAAGCTGACCTGGAGTTTGATGTCGAGGAGATTCACTCGCGCGCAAGGGCAGATGCAGCAGAAAAGTGTGTTGATTGATTATCAGTGTCTCCTGCGAGCACAGAGAGAAGAGGCAGCGTCAGGTTCCACATTTGCCACCCACCATACAACTTTTAAAATATACTACTGTGAATTTTTTATCTTACTTACAAATGGCTTATCCCTAAAACAAGATTTTAAATCAGAAGATAAAGACTGGGTTCTCTTCTCTTCTGCAACCCCATGCCAAAAGTCAATCATCAATAAATATTTGAGAGGAGAAGGAGCTATTCCTAAAATAAATATTAAAGTTGTAGGTGAAATTGGGGCACAGAAAAAGTGAGTTTTCTGCAACAAGAAATCAATGTCTTGTTATCTATTCTCTCAAGATACATTCCAAAATTAAATCGCCTTACTTTCTACAAAATCAGATGGGATTACAATATTTTTAGGGAGCATATTTTTCTTTTGAATCTTGTACAATATCTTCTTCTAAAATTCTATTAATTTTGGGCTGGGGAGATAGCTCAGTGGCACAAGAGTCTACCTGACAAGGACAACATCCTGAGTTTGATCCCCAGCACCAAAACACAAAAACAAAAGAAAACACAATAAAAGCCTATCAATCTTAAAGCATGTGCTGTGGGTGAAATGACTTTTACAAAATTATGACCTTCATTAAATCCAAAGTCAAGCCTTGCTCTTAAATATTCCAATTTATTTTTCACTTGTGCAAAATAATTGCTTGAGCTGTAGAATACATTTATATTTTTGAATATACTTTAAAAGAAATGACAGATATAATTGGCTTCGTACCAAAACAATGTCCAAAAGTAAAGAAGGACACAGATAATAAATATTTAGGAAAGAAGTCAACTCATATACTTTTGCTTATTTCCTGTTACTGTCTCCATTTAACCTATTCTTGGGGCTTGCCTGAAGCATATGAGTTTATGCTTTACAGTATAGATCAAAGATGTTAGGGCTCATGTCTTTATCTCTCCCAAGAGTCTCAAGCAGTCATTGATGGGGCTTCTTCAGAGGTGAGTGGATCAAGAATGTGTGATACTGGGACTAAATGTGTGATTGCTAACTATCTTAGGCCACTGACTGATGGGGGTGTAGTTCTGCGTAGGATTAAGGGTTCCCCACCCTGAGTGTGAGTGCTACTGACTTGAGGGGCTGCCAGGTTGGGTAGAAATACAAGGGACAGGAGGAATTGCTACAGTAGCGGCTCCCCTACAGTTCCCCTCTGCCGTGCCACCTGGCCTAGGAGCCCACCAACTATGGACTGACTCCTCTACAAACTGTGAGTCAGAGAAAGCTTTCCTCTTAACTTTGGGTGTTGGGAAGTTTATTCCCTTAGTGCCAAAATAATAATAATAATAATAATAATAATAATATAATAATAATAATAATAACTGGAACAGAGTGGAACTTTTGATGTATTAAAAACTGAATCCATGAATTAGATATTTAATATCTTAGCTCAGTTTCTAAATCTTAAACCGAATGCATTATTAATTATAACGTCTTTAGTATAAATTCAGTTTCTAACTTTTAAACAAATTCACTGCTCTTATTAATGTCTTTAAGATGGTCAGATCAGTGGTGGGCAAGTCAAAATGCCTTGATGGCCACCAACTAAAAAGCCAGAATGTCTGCTTTCCAGACTGGGCTCCTTACTCTACTTCCCCTTTGCTGCTGCTGTGGTCCATTTCAGCTGCAGTCCAGAGCAGGATCTCTGTCGTAGGTAGACATGGCTCTGAAACAAGGGGAAGATGGCTGAGTGTCAGAACCGTTTTGGCTAACCGAGGGAGAACACTATTCTTGTAATCCGGCAAGCCAAATTTGAAATCACTCTCTGGCAAATTGCTGGACCCTCGTGTCAGGGGAGAAAGCGTCCCATCTGCCAAATGGGCATATGAATCCCTATCAAGTAGAAGAGCATGTCATCACATGAATATTTATGTTGGAAGATTTCAAAGCCTACAACATTAAAAAATGATAAATAGATGCTATGAGTAAATATTGTTTATTTTTCTAATGATCAAAAATAAAATTACAAGCTGAAGGCCAGGTGTAGCGGCTCATGCCTGCTATCCCAGCACTTGGGAGGCTGAGGCAGGAGAATCAGTGTGAGTTTGAGACCAGTCTGGGCTACAAAAGTGAACTGCATAGCCAGATCATGTCTCAAAAAGACAAATAAATAAGCACATAAAAATAAAATTACAAGCTGAAAACTCCAGATGTAAGTGTAACTTTTATTAATTGCCTTTATAATATTCACAGAAGTATTTACTTGACTAATATATGAAAATAACAAATTTAAATGTAAAAATAGATTTCATACTCAAAATGATAATGTTTAAGTATCTGATGTATCACTATCTCAAAGAATTTTAAATGTCAAGATAATTTTTATGGAAGAAATGGCACTGGTTAAGTATGATATCTATTATATTGGCTGGAGTGGTACAATTTGTTTTCTTCAGCTTTCTTGTTGTTTTATGATTAAATATTAATGGAGTAGCAAGAATTCTTAACATAATGTACAGCACATTGTTATATAAGTAATATGCATTGTCATCCATTTATAGTGCAATAGTGTTTGAAAAAATATTAAAGGAGACTGAATTGCTTATTTTCAAAAGATATTCACAAATAAGACAATGTGGCTTAAATTATATTCTGTTTGCATGGCTAAGGTCTTTTTTCTCTCTCCTTTCCAAAAAAAAAATAAAATAGTTATTGGGGCTGGCAGGATGGCTCAGTGGTCTAAAGCGCCTGCTTAGGAAAGCTTAGGTGGCTGCAGGGTCTGCGGTTCGATCCCCGGCACCACATGCTGCACCAGCCCTGCCATCACGGCAGGCTGAGCCAGCCATAAAAATAAAGAAAGAAAGAAACAAACAAAAGTTCTGAAACACGAAAAAAAAATAGTTATTAAGTAAGAAGAACATTACTGATAAGGACGAGACCCAACTTACCATTTTTTCTACAATGTGCACACGTTTATATATACCAATATAAGGTCTAGCAGTGTCTAGGGTCAAGGGGTACAACCTAGTGGCCCATTGCTTGCCTGGCTATCATGAGGTCCTGCAATTAATTCTTGGTGCACACACACACACACACACACACACACACACACACACACACCAACAGGAGAACAGACTCTTTAGTTGTTTCACTGCTGACTGCCTTAGGGTCACCAACGCGGGATGGTGAGAGGTGTCAAGACCTATGAACAACCTCAGCAGTGATCAAAACCCAAGGGAGATCTAAATGGAGGCACTTAGGGCACAGCGGGACATTTTATGTCCCCATCACCTCTAGGACAGAAGAAAGATTTTACAGAGATTTCTTTTCTTTTCTTTTCCTTTTAATCATCATGCTATAAAGTGGGAGGATATCCACCCAGGGATGATTGCCAGAGACGTGAGGATGCCCATGTTACCGTGAAGGCTCAGAAGGAGGAAAGACAGCAGGAGACAGAAGATGCTGGCTCATGAATCTCAGACAAACAGATGGAAAGGAGCAGGTAAATCAAGTGAAATGCAAAATAGGAATTAGAGCTTTATAAAATTTTCAACTCAAAAGGGCCGGGGAGATAGCTTCGAGGTACAAGTGCCTGCCTGGCAGGCAAGTGCAAGATCGTGAGTTCGAACCCTGGTTCCGGGGGGGAAAAAACAATTCAACTCAATAATCTACCCATACATGCAATCTTAGAGACTTAGTATATGTATTTGAGAGGTGCTCCGTATCCCTTCAGGAACCCAACACATTAAGACAAAATTATTATTAATTTAGAGTTATTTTAGTGTGTGTCACAGAGTAGGTTACATCTTCAGTTTTATTTAATTTACTGTTATCTGGCCTGTCTAACAAAGCCCACCAGGTGCTAGGAGAAGCATAATAGATTGGGAGAATAAATAAATAACTGATCATATGAACCCACCGATTTGGTCATTTACAAAACATTAATTTTCAAGAAAATGTTGAGCATTATGGTATTTCTGTACTGTAACAACAGTACAGATGATCTCAAAATACTATTATGGGGATTAATGTAGCAGCACATTACAAACCCCTCAATTAATAGGCCTTATGTAAGACCCAGAATAGTAATAATATGCTAAAAATCTTATATCTTTTAGAGGTCAAAGACAGGACTTTCCCTATAAAAATAACACTGAATCCTACGCTCTTTGAAGCTGCAACTTGGGAGGGTGAATTTTTATTTTCTCAGATGTTGCAATGATGCATAATTCTATGAAAAAAATGAGAGCAAGATATGAGATACAGGACACCTGGAGACAGATGAATTGGAAAGCTAACTTTGGAATGAATCACTGAGCTAATGCATAAAAGCTATGGGTTTGCATGTTTTATCCACGCTTCCTTTGCTAATTATATTTGTTTCCTGCTGCTGCTCTTATTGCTGTGATGTTTCCAGTACTAAATCTGTGTGTCTATGAAGAATGAGGCCTGCTACCTTTCCTGTTTAGGCTTCCTAAAGAAGACTGGCCTTCATCTAATTTGGTGGAGAACAGAGGTCTACTGTTGAATGGTGTCGGTGCACTTAGCACTTGCCACTTCCTGTCTGCCTCCAAAAAAACTGATTAAGCTGGGATGAAAAATGAGATGTCACCTCTTTTCCCTGTAAGATCATCTAAAGTAGAATGCTAGTCTAATGATCTCTTGATTTAACTTACCATAGAAACTCTATATTCATCTGTAGCTCTCTGATTCAATGCCATTGTACCTCTAAATTCTGAGGTTACATGAAGGAAAATACATGTTTTATCATTAGTAATATTTGCAGAGTCTAGGATGATCAGATTGTATTTTGTGTTCTCCAAAAGTAAGGCTAAATCATGGAGACTTAATAATCAGGCAAGTGAATACCTAAAGTAAAACACAAAGCTATTTTTCTTCCCTCCATAGAGTTGATAGTGAGCAAAGATACTCAGTGTAACTATTAGGCACTAACGCCAAGGTTCCATCTCATTTATGTGGGAGATGGATCTGAGAAACTGATGTTAGATCTAATGGAAAATTTGCAATACGAATACCTGGTTTAATCCGTAATGTGTTTCTAAATTTTTCCGAGTAAAAATCAGTCAGAAATATTTATCTGCAGTAAATATTAGGGGAAAATTTTTAAATATTTAAACATTTAAATAATTTTCATTTTAATTTAGAAGTAATATTATAGTGACCATGTCTGCTCAGAGATTTAAAATATATCCAGGGAAAGAAAAAAGAAAAAAAATAATAATAAAGAAAAATAAAATATATCCAAGGCTGGTGAGGTAGCTTAACAGACTAAACAGCTGCTTAGACAAGTACAGGTACCTGGGTTTCCCAGCACCATCTGCCAAGCTGGCCCCAGCCCAGGCTGTGCTGAGCTGGTCACCCAGACTGGACGTGGTGACGCACGCCTGCACGCCCCGTGCTAGGAAGGCTGACTATGAGTCCAGTCTGTGTAATGAGACCCTGTACTACATACATTTTTCTTTAGAAAAAATATTTGATGTTCACATATTCAGCAAAACTTTGTATTGTGGATTCTATTTACTATTTCTTTTTTTAAAATCCACATGGATGAAAGCTACTGGTCAACACCCCAACAGAAAGTGGTGCCGCATTCCACATGCCTACTCAGGTATTTGTCTGAGGGATACTTCCTCGCTGGGGTGTAATATGTTAGGAGAAATCAGTAGGAGACAGCACAGAACCCCAATTGGTAAAAGGGGGAAAGACATTAGTGTACTGCTGAGGACTCGGGGTTCCGCCGCCAAGGATACTGGCACGAGGTCCCAAGAGAAACCATGGCCTTCAGGGCTAGGAAAGAGCTAGCCAGAGGCTTGGCAGGGGGCGGGGGGGGGGGGTGCGGCCAGGGAATGGATCCTTCACGCTGTGCGGGCCTCCCACAGATCCTGCGCGCCTTTCCAATGGTGTAACTCTGATGGAGCCCACAAGGGGCGCCTCGCAACGCCGCCGTCTGTAAATTGTCTTCATGGAGCAAGGACAGTCTGCCGGACTGTGGGAGTGTTCCTAAATAGGTCAGCAGAAATCAGCAGCCAGCAGCACAGCTGGGGGAAATTCACCTTGAACTCCATACAATGAGAAAGGGTTTGTTTGGCCAATTAACAGTAGAAAAATAAGATGTCCACAGGATAATTAAAAGCACTTAAAAACAATTGATCGCTTTAAAGTGACTCTTGCCTTAAGAAAGTCTGATTAAAGGAAGAAATTCTAATTCTAAATAATTCCTCGAAAATAAAGTAGTTGTCTCAGGAAGGTTTAGAAGACAAACACATTTGTTATGTAATATTACCATGAATATTTAAAAAAAAAAAAAAAAGATTTTCTAAGAATAAATTTTCCATACTTCACCAACCTAATTAATTAATATAGACTAGAATTCTCCCAGTTTATCTGAAGTAGTGAAATTTTAACATACATAAAACATAGAGGAGAATCCAGTGATATCCCTTTTAACATGGATAGAATTTACTACAGAATCCAGAAAGTTTAGTGGCTGACTAGAGGAACATTCAAAAAATGTCAACATTATTTAAAGTTTCTCACCTGATTTTATCATGCCCTCTTATTATTATTCTGTATTATTCCTAAATGTGATCCCTAAGTTAGAGAAAAGCTTTATCATTTTTCCCCATTATCCACCTTCAGCACTGCACACCTGTCAAGGACCTGCCTGGGAGAATGCGCATTTTCTTTTGCCTCTACAGCTTTCTCCTCCCAAAGCTCGTGGATCTCATTATCCTTATTTGAACCCACACAGGTTCTTTTCACAGATGTGCTGCTATGTTAATCATCTCGTTGTCTGCTTCTTTACATTCCCTACTGTGTTGTTTTCCAACTGGGCTTTCTTTTGTACCATTTATTACCAAGCCATGTTGCTTTAAATACAGAAAGCAACCCCTACATCTCTGGTATACATCCCACATCTCATTAATACTCAACTCATAGAGAGCTCATGGTGAACATTAGGAAGCCAAGCCTCTCTCATCTATTCTCTTATAATGATGTATGGAAGTTCTGTTTTCATAGCCTAAAAAAGCTTTTAAAAATCTCACCAAGAAACAGAACACTCAAATATTTTAGATTCAGCAAGTTAGTGGCTTGAAAAGTGATCTGTAAAAGAACTGTAACACAGTATGGAAAAATTAAATGAGGTCCTACAAAATGAGATCTAAATAACAAAACAAATGAACAAAGAACAATGTATTTGAAAGCTTTCAAGTACAAATCAAGTTAGGGCCTAGAGGGCCCAGGTTCTCTACATCAAACACCATCTTGTCACCTTTTTGGCCTATGGCCAGCAAGTATTCTCCAATGACATAGAGCATAGAGGTTATGACATTAAAGCAACTGATGCATCTCAGTTGCAATAGGAAATTAGAATTGAGGGCCAAATGCTAGGTTTGATGTGTAGAAGCATGCCATCTTTTCAGTAGCACTTTTTTT
>PVJA010011894.1:0-53421 GCA_004027025.1 Myocastor coypus
GGGGGGGGGGGACACAATTATTAAAATGGTCCTTTGGGCTGGGCTTAGTAACTCACTTCCAATGAATAAAACACAGGAAATATGAAGAATGGGAATGTTGCTCAATGGTAGAGCACCTGCCTTGTATGCATGAATACCTAGGTTCAATCCTCAGCACTTGAGAGAGAGAGGGAGAGAGAGAGAGAGAGAGAGAGGCAGGCAGTTGGGGGGGCTGGAGAGAGGCAGTGGGGGGGGGGCTGGAAAACTCTACTGTAGCCAAATGATGAAGGTCATTATCTATGGTTGTATCAACAGACAACAGATACTCACACATTTCTTCCTCAGTAGTACAGAAAGGGCCCTTCCCTTCCATGGCATGGTTTCCAAAATCCTCCAAATTCAGTCTTTTTATCGTGAGAATAACCAATGTCACCCCAGACCATAAAACTCAAAAAAATCAAGGAAAGACTGAGAAACTGCTATGAGCCAGAAGAGACTGGGAAGAAATAGCCACTAAATGCAGTAAGTATGCTGGACTGGGTCCTGAAACAGACAGAAAATACTCCCAGGAACCCTTCTAGGTCATATTATAATGCTAGTATTGGTTTCTTAGTGCTGACAGATATGCCACAGTTATGGGAGTTATTACCATAGTACCAACAGATGTATATGAGGTCTCACCCTGAACTAAAATAATCTTTTCCCTATCATTGGTATCAATTATTTATAACTTGTCTTTGAACATCCAAAAAAGTTTGAATCACTGTGAGTTTTATGGGTTTTATGCTTCAGACCAGTCCTTGCATCAAAAATATTTCTGATTTGTAACTGCTTTTCTACGGAGAAAATCCTATCAAGGTAGGGATGAGAATATCTAGTTTGCCAGTTTTTGATCTCCTCTGATATCTCCCTGTATATGCTAAATTAGGCATTTAAAATACAACTAAAGAGCTGAGCATAGTAGTTCATGCCTGTAATCCTAGCACTCTGGGGACTGAGACAGCAGGATTACAATGAGTCTGGGCTATATAGTGAATTTAAAGACAACCTGAACCACATGATGAGATCCTGTCTCAAAACACCAATAAATAAATAAAATATTAATAAAGCAATAAAATAAAATATATCAAAAGACAATACTAACTACCTTTCAGCCTTTAGGAAGGAGGCAAGGTAATCTTCTGAGTGTTGAAAAGACTAGACTGGTTTGTTTGTCCCAAGTACCAGTAAGGAGAGTTTGGGAACAAATAAAAATGATTTCTGAGTTTAAGTGCTTAAATTCTTCTAGCAGTATTCTATTTCCTTGGCCACCATATATGAGATGCTTAGGGGGCTTCCAGGCCAAATGGCCAAAGCATCCAAGTGCTACAGTGGGTACAGGGGCCAGTGAGAGGATAAGGTGGACCTGCTGCCTACTGTCCATTATTATAAAAAATAAATAAAACTTATTCTAGAAAAGCTCTTAAATACACGATTTGCAATTCTCCGTGTTCACTTCCTAGTGGGTCAAATGCAGCAAGTAGCATTCCTGAAGACCTCCCACAGCAGCTAAGGACCAATGAGGTTAGAAATGGGAAAGCCTTTTCAAAAGCATGGACACTCTGCAGACTGCAGACACCGATGCCACCAGAGTGCAGCCACTGGAGCGCAGCCACCCAGGCACAGCACACAGCCCATCTCCTACAGCTCTCGAGGAGGCATGCAGGTTGGACATACCATATCCTTCTGGAGCTGCAGCCGCCTCTGGGTTCGCTTCTGATTTTCCTTCACACTGCTGTCCAGGTTTGCAAACTTAGAAGTTCCTTCCTAAGGAAGAGCAGAGCCAGAAGAAAGTGATGGTGGATGCCACTCTGGGAAGAGGGGAGGGCCTCCTCTTTCCTGGCACACAACTGCAACCTCTGCCCAAGTCTCTAAATGCAAATGAGGAGGCCCCCAGCAGCTCTTGAATACACTATGATACTCTTTGTAAGCATCCTCTGTACAAGGCCCTGTGGTCTTGGATTACCCCAGCTCTCCCCTTTCTTCTTCAAGGAAGATGACTGATTGGGTTACAAAATCAACTATCACTGCAAGGCAGGCAATTCTCTGAAGAGAAGACATTATAACACGTGCTGAATTTTACTCATAAGTCCGGGAAATGAAGAGCTCTTCCTCTGTACAGTCTGTGACATGTCAATCTTGGCCTGAAATGAGTGTGTTAGCATTCTGTGAAAGAAAAGAGACTAATTCTGTGGTACTTCTTAGGCAAATGAAACTTTTGGATCAGAAGTTTTCTGAGGAAGTCCAGTGTCAGGGTACATGACCACTTCATGAAAACTGGCCCATTACATATTTCCTCTCTTTTCTCTTATCAATCCTCCTAAATTATCTCCTGGGTTGGAACCATTATACCTGTCTCCTTCATCCTGCCTGGTACCTGAGGATGGATGGCTACCCTTTCTTTACTCCTAGCTACATAACACTAATCATGAGTTTGCTGACTGAACACAAAGTGCCTGGTTTTGTGGTTTCAGAATCTTAAGTTCTCGTTTTCCAGGAACTGCATGAATGGGAGGCACATTTCACAATTCAGTAGCATATAACCTCTACATTAGTTTTTTCATAGTCAGGTTTTCCTGGGTTTATTATATTGCCTTAGCATGTGACCTTTCACTATTGTAAAATGAAAGAAATTCTTTCTCAATGTTATGGCCTGCTGATGGTGATAAGGCATAAACATGTGCTATCATCACCCACCCTCACCCAGGCCCCAGATACAGAACCCTCCTGCTCCAAGACTCCTCATCTGTTTCAGTTCTCCTTCTTGCAAAGGATAATAAAAAAAGATACCAATCCACGATCTCCCACAACTTCTGGAGATGCATGGTGATACCCTAAAATGTGCCCGTTCCTACCCTGGGAGCTCATTCTTCCAGCTCTTAAGAATGAGAAATCAATTCTGTCCAACATGCATATGAGTGATGAATCCTTCTACCATGTCAGTTCATCCAGTCTCCTTTTAAGCTCTCAATCATAGGTAGAGGAATAACTATGGAAATTAGTTCATGTGTCTGGCATTCTTAGGATTTCTGAAAAGTTAGAACATTCCTAAGAATCACAGAACAGCATGGGTGGGAGGGATCTTAAAGAGCCACAAGGACCATACCATAGTTTTCAGGAGAAAGACCTGGGACGGGAGCTAAATGACATGCTGATTTGTGACTGTATGGTGACAAAGACATTCTGTGCCTGCATATAACACTAAAGGGACGGACAGGTGCCAGGTCTTCCAAGTAAGGTGCCCACTAAAAATCTACTTCTTTGTCACATCCAGTAGATTCACGTTTCCCCTTCCTTGCCCTAGAATCCCATATTTTATACTGTTTTACAACACCAACTCCTGAACTTTTTTGAAATATGTCACAGTCCTTTCCTCTTGTCTCCTTTGACGCTCAAACTCAGATTCCTAGTGACTCCACTCTCTGTCCAAGTTATCTTGCTTTTCAACACACTCTAGTCACTGGAAATAACAGTCCAATCACCTTTGTCTGAGTAAATTCCAAATCTCTCCCTCTCCCTCCACTGATCTCCCACTCCTCTCCTCTGCTCTGCTAATTCTGCTTCTTTTTCTATAGTGTAAATTTCTCATCTGAGACTCAGCTTTCTCTATCTCCTTCTTTAGAGTAGTTCAATTCCCCTTGCTTATGTTTACTTTTGGGCTCCAGAAGAACCTCTGCTGTTAGGTATAGAAGGATCTTGTCTATGAGGTACTGGATCCATTTCAATAAATATTGGTAAAGTTTAGCTCAGAAGCCTCTGGCAATTTTTATTTGATAGTTCTTCACATTTCAAATGGTCTCCTGCTCCACTTTTGCTGATGCATATTAGAAAGGATAACTAGACACACAGGCAGGTATTTCCACTAGGCAGGTATTCTACTAGTGCATTATATTAATTCAGCCAAGGAGAATTCTCACCAATTTCTTGGTTATAAGAACGAAGAAAAGTTGGTGAAAATCTTTTATATTGTTTTGAAATCTTGGGACTGTAAAATTCACCTGCTCAGAATGAGCTAAGTTTCAGAAGTCAGATGATGTAACAGGTTTTAGGTAATCTTTGAGAAGAAATAAAAATATTTTTCCAACAGCTGAAAGGAAACTTTTGCTAACTTTGTGTTGCTTGGGCCATCATATTATAGAAGCAACATGTTTACACAGACATAGAAAATAGATCATTTAAAGCTGAGGGCTGGAGAGATAGCTCAGTAGAATAAGTGCTTGCCTGGCAAGCACAAGGACCTAAGCTCACTCCTCAGTTCTAAAAAAAAAAAAAAAAAAAAAAAAAAAAAAAAAAAAAAAAAAAAAAAAAAAAAAAAAAAAAAATATATATATATATATATATATATATATATATATATATATATATATATATATAAAGCTGAGATTACCTAACTATAAACTAGAACAAATCTCTGAGTAATATATTAGAAACAGAGCCCAGTAATTTTTTTTCAGTGGTTCTGAGAACTTAAGTCCCTTAATTTCCATTTTTCACAACTCTGCTCTTAATTTACACCCAAAATTATACACTTCACATGAAGGACGATCAACAGAGATGACAAGAAAAGGGACTTGCACATACACACTTGCTTCGGGCTGGCCAAAGCATCCCTCTGTCATTCATGATAATGCACAGATCACAGGAATTCATAGCCAAGTTTTCCATTTCTTTGGGATTTGAGCCATACAAAAGAAATCTCACTTAGAGCAATGTAATAAATTCCTACATTTATAAAAGGTTTCTAGGACTTTTCATATCTAGATATAGCTTTGTTTTTAAAGGTTCAGCCAAAAGACTGCCACCAGGCACCAAGTAGCACAGTATTCAATTTATCTACTTTGGAAGGATGACTCAGGACTACTGGGATTAGCATGTGTGGCTCCAGTTAGTCTAGCTTTCTACTGCAAATAGGAAGACCCCTAAGCCATCTCTTTTCAGCCAAAGGAGTTTCCATTTAAAGTCTGCAAATCCAGAGGGATGTGAAGACATGATCTCAGCAATCTTGACATGTGCAGGTACTCAGTTACCCAAATCTGAAGTTAGACATCAGCATAAACCACCTTACTCATATAATTAGCTCCAAGAAAGACAAGTAGTGAACATACTGTTAAAACCATGTGTGTGAATAATAAGACCCATCAACTCATACAATGGTTTCTGAACACATGCTACATACCAGGCACTAGACTAGGCATCATAGATACAAAAGTGACAAAAGATACATTCAGTCCCTGCCTGCAAGATGGTTACGGCCTGCAGGGAGATGGGTCAAGGACACAGGCAGTTCCAACAGAGCATGTGATAAGTGCCAGGACTGAGGGATGATGGGCTTCTCCTAGGACACAGGGGAAGACATTTCATTGGACCAGAAGGTGTGGAGAAAGGCTTCCAGAAAAAATGAGAGTCCATAGAAAGATATGAAGGATGGATGGGCAAAACAGGAGGAGACCATGTTATGGTCTTGAAAACTGGAACAGAACAGATGTCTTTCCATGACTAACCTATGGGTTTTAGACAATAGAGTTATAGAGTTTAGACAATAGAAGTTACCAAATGGATGTCTTTTCTTAATAATCCTACCTCCACTTCATTTTTACTCCTATTCCAAGTGTCCCTAAGCTCAAACAACTTACATAACTTATTCATTTTCATTTTTTATGTGTACTTTGCTTTTATACCAAACACTAAGAATCACTTACGTTTCCATAGTTCTTTCACATATTTTGCTGCACTCAACCTTCAAACCAATTCTAAGAGGTCAATAGACCCATTACCCTCATAGCCTCTGAACTGCAGAAATGAAGATGAAAGACAAGAATCAAATCTTCAAATTTCCAGTTAGGGGTTTCTCCCTCTGCTAGGACATATCATACTATTATACAATTGTCTGCTTTTCTACCTTCCCATAAGATTATAATCCACTTAATATCAGAGACGTGTAAAATCAACATAGTTGAATCTTCAATACCTAGCATATAATGACTGCTCAACCAACACAAGTTAAATTATTAATACACCCATTTTGCTTCTCTGTGGAGTTGGACCATCCCCTTTGCTCCCAAGGTGGCAAAAGAAATACCTTGCAGCAAAATAATAGATGTTTTAGAGTCCCACCAGGCTGGATTTACACTTTAGCTCTATCCTCTACCAGCTATATGCCATACATCATATTATATTTGCTTTTCTGAGTCTGTGTTATTTGCAAAACACAGACAGTAAAATCTACCTTATAGAAAGGCTACAATGATAGTATCTATTTTACATTGGCTCCCTTCTGGTGATCATTCACAGTCTTTAAATACTACTTGTTGTTTAGTGTCTCTATCTATCAACTAAAGATGAACTCTTGAAAACAGGATCTTTTCTCAGTTATTTTCATATTTCAAAGGCAAGTACAGTGGTTTACAGAGACATTCAAAACACTTTTGGAGAAATGAGCCAATCTATAACTTTGCCTAGCATACAGAAATCGCCACTCATTTGGTGTTCAATAAATATTGCTGACTACAAGATTATGCAACTCTGTCTAAATAAAGGAAGTGGAATTGCAGGCCTGGCCTTTTATTCTAGATCTTTTGCTGAGAAGGATTCTCAGGACTTCTCACCCACTTAACTGCCAGCTCTTGGTATCTGCAAAGTAGCATGCTAAGGGAGAGCGTGCATGAGCTCAAGTTCCAACTGGGCTGTTATAGGGAAGCTACAGAGAGCAGAAGGAGAGAATCAAGTGAACTTGGGTTGTTCTTGGCCTCAGATTTCCTAGATTATGCATATAACATACATAAGAAAAACATCTGTTTTCTTCCAGATTGGAAGGATATCAAGGAGCCCTGAGCTTCCTCCCATGAATGGAGCCCAAAGCCACCAGTGGTGCCCCCAGTATCCTCACTCTGGACCTCACCTTCATCAGTAGTTCCCGGCTGGTCAGATGGTTATTATGGTCTGAGAAGATATCTGAAAGTTCTTCAAACATTAGCATTCGGTCCCTATGGAAAGGGAAAAAGAAATATTAACCACAAGGACACAGCAAAATTCAGACATCATCAGACTACCTGTTTTTAGGTCCTATAGCAATGGAAGATTGTTCTGAGGTCAGGATTGGCTCTTTTTTTTTTTTTTCAAATATTATATTAAAGGTAAACATGACTACCTGTACAAAGAGAAACATGTTTTAACAATGCATATTCTAATCCTAAAAAAAGAATCATTTAACTAAAACATCAAATTATTCAACTGGAACATGTTCTCCTAAGTGAAGTTTTCTTTTTAATCTTATCTTAGCAACAGACAGAGCCAAATGGAACCTGAGAGGTCACACAGGAAGCTGCTAGGGCCATGGGTTTGCCCAAGTTCTCACCAAAAGCTTCCAAGTGTCTTAGAGACAGAACCCACATCTGGGGATCACAGGCAAGTTTCTCACCCCAAATCAGAGAGCACAGTAGAATCAGAAAGGGCTCTACAAGTGACCCCAAGGTGGAGATGAAGGCCAATCTCGACTCAGCTATTTACTGCCTCAGTGACCTCAGACAAGTTGCTTAACTTTCCTGAGTTTCCATTTTCTTATCTGCACAATGGAGACACAACTACCCCCTCAGAGGACTGCTGTGAAAGTCAGCAGGAGGACAAATGGAAAGACTTAGTGGCCCTGGCCCTACCCAAGACCCTGTGTCATTGTTTCTAAGCCTCCTACTGATTAGGGACAATGACCTTATATCTACAACATTCTCATCATCATGAAAAAGAACTTAACTGCATTACAATGAGTGTACTGCTCTTATGATAAAGAAAAGAGAAAAACTGCTTCTATTTTAGAGAAAATAGAGATTTAATTATATATAATCTACATTGAGAAATAATTTAGGTGGCCTCTCTGTCTACTAAAAGCTGAAATGTTAAAGATTAAAGGGAAAATGAAAAACAAATAAGATCTCTTGATCCTGTGGCAGGGTTTAGCAATGGGGAAAGCTGATAGGAGTCTCCTAAAAGGAACTGGGACACAGCAACATCCTTGCTAAACTATAAACCAACCAACCAGTTAAGAGTCAAACCAGACATGCTGAACAGAAGTTCTGAAAACTAACTTAAAAAGCCCATTGGAAGACTGGATTATCTCATATGGTAACCACAGAGACTAAAATATAAACTCACTGTTACCTTCACTTTTTAAAAAATTTGCATTAGTATGTATAAGTCAATACATAATGATTACAGTAGTCAAGGGGACTTGGTACACATACATAACACACGTTAAATCTCTTTACTTTCTTCCCCCTTCCTTCTCTTGGTCCTCTTTCCATGTACAAAAATCTATCTCCCTGTTCTTATCTTTCTTTGTGTTAGTCTCAAACTTTCTGTAAAAGAAAAGAAATCTTAGGCTGTCTAGGTGACTGCCCAAAGAAAGCATCAACTGACTAATAACTAATAGTCAATCATCAAAAGAAGAGAAAACGTTATCACGGTAGCCAGAGAAGGTGGAAATTGTACCAGCTGATGGTCCCCATGTTTCTGATTCCACTGCTGGGTGGGAAGTGGAAATGAATGGGAAGGAGCAGTACCATGATGGCATAAAGAAGACCACTGTGAGCTTCTGACTGTCCCAGTGTATTTCACCAGGGACATTGTCTCTTGATTTTATACAACCTGCATCTTTGGTAAGATAGGTATGTAGAGGAAAACCATCAACTAATCTCTTTCACACCATCACTTCATTGCCGAAAATAACGTAGAGGAGAAAGAACTCAAGGAAAAAAGTGATAATCAAGAAAACTGCACTTAGGGGCTGGGGATATAGCTCCGAGGCACAAGTACCTGCTGGGCAAGTGCAAGGTCGTGAGTTCGAACCCTGGTCCCACAAAAAAAAAAAAAAAAAGAAAACTGCACTGGACTTTGAAAAGCCTAATCTGTCACATTTTTCCTGATAGATAATGGTATCATAAACAAAGTGTGAGCTTTGGAATCCAAGTGGCCCTGGATTTTGCAACCTGAAGCATTAGGTCATTTACTTTTTTCTTTCTTTTTATGAGATAATCAAAGAATTAGCTGGCACTAATGAGACTTCTCTCAAATAGATGTCCCTTGAATGTATCAGTAAGCTAGAATACTCTAGCACTCATGTTCTGGCAAACATTTATGAAATTCTCCTTTGCCAGTGTGGATCTCTCACAAGTATGGGGAATATTCACACACTGGGCCTTAACCAATTCTGAATAAATTCTAAGGTCAAACACTAATTGCACCCTGTATCTATGGCTGGGGAGCAAACCAGGTACTCTCTTGACAGACATAGATTTATACACTGTCTCCTGATACAGTCTGGCAACTTGACTAGTTCCAGCCCAGGAAGATTTGGAGGTAGGTGGCCTACTTCCTGTGCACAAAGGTCATTGGTCTACCCAAAAGTTCTAGAAGACAGCAATAGTGAGATCATAAGGACATTAAATTGTGAACAGTTCTAAAATCTACACCAAGAAATGTGAAGAAAAGTAGCCCAGAACTGGCCAGTGAACAGATTTTTATCAGTGGCCTAGAACGGAAAAAACATTCAGGCACTCCCAACATCACTAAGAAACTTTTAATTTATTTATTTATTTATTTATTTATTTATTTTAAAGAATTATTTATTTATTTATTTATTTTTTTCTTGTTTCAGAACCTTTATTTGTTTATTCACTCATTTTTATGGCTGGCTCAGCCCACGCCCTGAGGGCAGGGCTGGCGCAGCATGTGGTGCCGGGGATCAAACCGAGATCCCTGAAGCCGCCCAAGCTTTCCCAAGCAGGCGCTTTAGACCACTGAGCCATCCCGCCGGGCCCCAACTAAGAAACTTTTAATACAAGATTATACAGCTTGTAATATGCTATGTAAACTAGCTTTGAATACACTGAGGCACAAAGGGACTGGACCAGCAAGCACTAATGCCCCAGCCACCCAGATGATGCCTTACATTCTGGAATAGCCTCTGGCTTTGGCATAAAGCTGAAAACTAAGTGAAAGTCATGGAAAACCTGCCATCACTTCATCACCCACAGGCTTGTCCCTTGACCTGCAGGTAGTTAGCACAGCCTTTAAATCATCCCAAAAGACCAGTAATCCAGGTGTGGCACTTTGAGAATGGGATTGTCTTCTGCAGCAAGCATACTGGAAACTCACTGATGATTCTGTGTAACAGGCACCTTGCCTGGAACACTGTGACTTAAAATATGCTCCTCTCATCCTATGAAATGTGCTTTAGTTGGGTTTTTGTTGCTGTTGCTATTGTTTGTTTGTTTTTTGCGAAGCTAGGGACTGAACTCAGGCCCTTGCACTTGCCAGGCAAGAGCTTATTCTACTGAGCTGTCTCCCTAGCCTGTACTTTGAAGGTAAGGACCTGTAGCACTGATGTGGCAAGGTGTCGCCCAGGACAAAGCAAAGCAGAGCAGACAGTCACAAACTTACTTTGGGACAGCAGCCCAGGTCTTTTTCAAGCGATAGATGGAATTAGACTGCAGCGCTGAAACGATGGCCCGCAAAGAGGAAAAATTCTTCAGGATTCTACATTCCTGTATGGGGAGTGATTAGGACATAAAAGGCATTGAAATATCAATATTACAGTGAGTTGGTCGTTTCCTGTGTTAGAGGTATCACAGCTGCTATGAATTCCTACCACTAAACAGGCAGCTGAATAAATACTGGACATCAAAAAGTGGCCCCTTCCTCCCACCCCAGTCACCCAAATATTTTATAGATTTTGGCACTGTGTGTTTGTTTTTCTCCCTTTAAGATATTTTTGCGCTGTTGTTATAGTTTTATAGTTTCCAGCTTTCCCAGTAAAAACATGAATGGAGGCGAGTCTACAGTGAGGCAGGAGAAAGCAGCTTTCTTCTGTGGAAAGTACACACATGCCCTAAAAATACACATGAAAGATCACTGTATCCTTAGACCCACAACGGAACTGAGCAGCAGCCACTTGGAGTTCAGATGGTATCAAACATCTCATGACCAAGCCTTGTCCTGAGAGGTGTATATAACTTGGCAATAAAAATTCACCACAAGCTGAACTTCAGCTTTTATGCTCCCAGCCAAGGGGGAATATTTTTATACACATTTATTTGGTTTCAAATTGGCTTGTACCACACTCATAAACATTCAGAAACACCTTGGTACTTCAATGCTTCCAAAATAACTTGGGTTTTTAAAGTAGGATTCATTTTGGCAGTATTTAAAAACAAAATGGAAAGAGAACAGGAAACATTTTGGGTAAGGAGAAAGGCTCCCTGCTTACACTTAAGTTACCATACGTTGAGGCTACCGCATCAGCAGTGACCTTGGAGTTAAAGTCCTGCCGAATGAATAGCAAGGACAGTGTCAGAGTCAAGAGAGAAAGGGTTCCTGTTCTTGGCTGGCATGGGCAACATAAGTGAATAGATTACTCCTGTGGCAAAGGAGATGCTTCCCACTGAGGCACGTGGCTGTGAAACACGCCCACGGTTTACTACTAAGCACATTGTGTGAGTATGCACTTAGTGCAGAACATCTGGGGCAAGATGTCCTGGAGTGGTTGGGCATAAATGCAAATTACTTCAAGGCTCATTTAATGAAGTAATGCTCATCCTGACTACGAAGGAAAAACAGCATGCTCTAATTTAGCATGCCAAAATCTGGCTACTGAAAACGATGCCAAACAATCCCTTAAATGTTTTCTTTAGAGTAAATGCCAATGTGTTGTATATAAGCCATGCCCATTTTTTTTAATGCCACAAGGTTCTCCCCATTTGAAAGAAAAGAAGAAAGAGATGAGAGAGAGAGGAGAGAGGGATGGAGGCAGAGGAAGAGGAGGTGGGGGAAGGGAAAGAAAGAAAAAAGAGAGGGGGAAGAGGGAGAGGGAGGGGAAAAGGAGAGGGAGAAAGGGAGGGGGAGAGTATGTGTGTATGAGACAGAGAGAGAGAGAGAGAGAGAGAGAGAGAGAGAGAGCACTCAAATTATAAGACGACTGTGGTTCAACAAAGGTTCAGAACCCAACCTTGTTTTCTGAAAAATCAGGAAACTTGCAAAAATTAAAGGGACTCCAGCGTAGATATATCATGCAAATTATAATAAACATATGGAACATATTATTCAGAAAGAGGTTTAAATTAAGGGTTTAAACAAAAGGCATCTGGTCCCATTTCTAGAAAAGGAGGTAGCTTCCAGAAGATGCGATGCAAAAGTAAAAATGCAGCAGTCAGGCCAGTCCAAGAAAATAGAGCCATATTAGGTCAGAAATACTTTCTTCATGTAAAACTATTATCATTTTTCAAACATCTTCTCAATAGAAACTGACCGTGACAAATCCAAGAACAGTAAAATAAATCTTGGCAGGAGCACTTCTGAGTTTCATTATTTTATTAAGTTATCCTGCACGATTTCAAGATACAACATACTTAATATCAGAAAAGTTATCAGGGGGAGGAATCATGACTTTGCTGCATATACAATGAGAACTGCAGTATACTTCTAGTGATTCAGATGGTATATTTCTCATTATTATCTAAAAGCACAAGTTATATTTATGCTGGATCAAGCCATTGTTTGAGCTTACACTATGTCATATACACAGATGTAGTTGAACAAATTGGGGGCATATAAGCCATGTGATTTTAACATACATAGAGCATTGTAAATGCTATGGCATTTACAGCAAAAACTACTACTTGAAAAAGAAAGAAAAATTCCATTCCACTATCACACACCATTAGAATTTCTTTGTAGTTACTTAGTGGGAAATGAGCTCAACTTAGAATCTTAGAAATGTAAGTTGTTTATGTAACTTATATTTTTTCCCCTTTTTAATATACAAAAAAAAATAATAAAGGGCCACCTAAACACTAGAAGTGAGGTGAATTTTTTTTGGCATGATTGCATTCTTGCTCTTTAATCAAAAACAACAGAAGAGAATCTCAAAAACTTAGGCATTATACCCAATAGAAAAGTTTAATGAAAAAATATCTAAAGAAGAAATAAAATAAGACGTATTTTGTTTGAGAGTTGACCCACTTAGTCTAGAATACAAACTAATAGGATGTTTACATAATAATTATTTTTCAAAATATTTTTTGCTGATGTGATCGCTTATCTAGAAAAAAATTATACAAACTTAAAAATTATAAAAATTTAATCTTCAAGCCCCAAAAAATCCTATTTTTCAGAACCAAAGTTAAGCAGCACCTTATGTTTTCTCACTTGTCAGAAATGATTTGTCTCTCCTTTACTTCATATAGCCCACTCCTCTGCTGCCTAGGCAGAGATAATTCCATTAAGTGTTGCCCCTGTGGTTCCAACTCAATGGTGTCCCATATAGCTATGCCTTTAAAGTATACAATATTGCAGTTTATGTACATTAGCTTATAAAAACAATATATGATCAATTAACTGAATACCGTCAATTTCTCAGCCATGACATATGATACTGATAAATGAAGGTTATCCCGCATGTAAGTAATTAATCCAACATATTAAACTCAGACAGTCAGTGAAATGTAACCCAGGTCTAGGAATGGACTACTACTCTCTGATTTGAGGCCTGAAGCTGGGCCCCAGATTAGTGTGAGATCTCTGAAGTATCTCAATGGGTTAGAAAAGATATTTAGGATTGTGAGGTGGTACCATCTGCACAAACCTACAGCCTACACAATGCTCAGGTATATCGAGATGCACAGGTGATCACTCTGGAATGAAGATCAATTTACTGGGCACACAGGCCAGGGATTTACATTTACTGAACAGGGGCAGACATTCAGTCAGTGGTGACCAGAAAGGAAAAGGTAGATGGAATGACTTTCCCTAGAAAAGCAGCAGTGCTCGGGACATGGGTGGAAAGTGAACAGAAGACCAGTTTTGCTTTGTTTTTGTTTAAGTGGAAAAATACATAAGCTCCCAAGGTAAGAAGGCAATATTGTCTCATTTTAGAATAACAACAACAACAACAAAAAGATAACAACAGAACTCAACAGGCTTGCATATATGGTTTTTTCAACCAAACATGTAAATAGAGTGATGGCATGCTCTCCAACAGCTACCTTATGTGAAAAAGAAAATATTTTTCAAAAGACAATTACATGAGCAATGTTGATCCACTTCTCGATGATTTTGGCTCTCTGTTGGGTCCTGAGTTCCTTGCTGCCTAGGACAGTGCTGACCACACATTTGGTAAGGGTGTTGAACTGTGAGATGGTAGCGCGGATGGTAGGAGCCAAATGCTTGTTTTCCTTTTTATCTCTTTGAGACCAAATGCAGCCCAGGCAGTGGTGAGGAACCACCTTCTTGAATAGTTGCTAGAACAGAAGAGAAGCTGACATTGGTGACAACATGTACATTTCACATGGAAAAGCACACTGCCTGGGTCATCCATAAACCAATATTTTATAAATAGAGAAATAATTCTTTCCCATTTAGTTGGCCATTTGGTGTCATTTCAACAGACAAAGGTAAATAATTAATATATTCATGAGTCCAAAGAGCCTTCATGTTCTTTTTAACTCTACTCAACTAAACAAACAGAACACAGTGACCAGAAAAAACTTTAAATGACCCAAAACATTTGAACTTACCTGTCTTGCAAGAAAAATCAAACAAGCTAATCACTAATCAAAAAAAAAAAAAAAAAAGTTTCAAGTTATTTTAACCTCAAAATCATACCGCAGTGATTTCCTGTCTACTTACAATCAAGACCACTCTAGGAGGTAAATGGATGTCACTGACCACCTGAAAACCGACCCAGGCGAGCACATCCCATGCTGTCTGTGCCCATCAGGGTCACTGTCTCACATTCATTAAAAAGAGAAAAGAAGCATGCAAAAGGAAAAAGCATTCAACAATACACAGTAAAAGAAGAAAGGGGATTTGAAACCTGGCTCCTGGGAGTTTCCTTAAAATTAAAATAAAAATTTCTGGCTTTCTTTGTAACTGCTATCAAGTGTGCCAATAACAACAACAAAAAAAAAAAAAAAAAAAAAAAATATATATATATATATATATATATATATATATATATGTTCATCAAATTATATTTTCATTTCTACAGGAATTTAACATGAGATACAGAGGAGAAAACACTAAAACTTATATAAACTACTTGTTTGCTTCTGATACTTATCTCGTATTTATCAGATGGAAAACCTTTGTTGCTTTCAATATTTTTCTTTCAAAAATCAGTTAATGGGAGGGCTGGCCAAATAGCGCAACAGATTAAAGAGCCTGCAAGCAGGTGCAGGGGCCAGGGGTTCAATCCCTGGGCTTGCCATGCCAGCCCCACCCTTGGGCGCACAATTGAAACTGGGTGTCATGACATGCACCTGTAATGCCAGCTCTTGGGAGGCTGTAAATAGGTGGATCAGTACAAGTCCAATACAGTAGTGAGACACTATAGACCCTTCCCTAAAAAAAAAAAAAAAAAAAAAAAGTTAATGGGGTTGGGCACAGGGACCCATACCTATAATGTTAACTGTTGTGAAGGCCACAGCAAGAGGACTGCAAAATCGAGGCCAGCCTTGGCAACTTAGGGAAAAACTCTGTCTCACAATAATAAGACTTTTAAAAAGGACTGGAATCATAGTTAGGGGTAGTGACTCTCAGGTTTAATCCCCAGTAACACACATTAAAAAAAAAAAAAAAGAAAAGAAAAATTAAGCACAGAAGAGCTAAAACCACTGTAATAATTCCAAATAATCCCCCTTAACAATATTTTCAGATACTATTAACCTATGAAATGTGACTGACATAATCAAAGATGCACAGCTAATAATAATATTCAAACTTCAAAAGTACAGGAAGCATACATGGAAATGAGCTGCCAAACACAGTCACATGTGGATTCAATGAATTTATTTTATCTTAACTTATACTATGACCCTTTTACAATCTTCCAAATAAACAGTTCAGCTCTTGAAATATTTATGACTCTAAAGGGAGAGAAATACTCATGGAACACGGTAGATTTGGTTTCACTAGGATTAGCATTCTTATTTCCCTCTGTGAGTTCAGCGCCAAGTAAAATGCGTCTTCACCCTGAGTTGCAAGACGAGCTTAGGCCTGAATTATTCAGAGGATTGATTCAAGTGACATCTTAGCACTGCACTTACAGGCACACCCTCTCTAAGAGATGCAAAAAGGCAGCAATGACTTTACCCCACTGCCCTTTCGGGGCCACTAGTAATGTCTCTGTCCCACATTTGAAGGAGAAGCACATCTGAAAAAGGAGAAGTACTGCTTCCAGGCATGGTGGCACACTCCTGTGGTCCCAGCACTCCAGAGGCTGGGCAAGAAGATGGAAAATTCCAAGACAGCTGGGCTACAGAGTGAGTTCAGGACCAATCTGGACTACCTAGTCAAACACTGTCTCAAAACAAACAGACAAAAAAAAAAAAAAAAAAAAAAATCTACGATTGTAAGGAGATTCCTCAAAAAATCAAAACTAGATATTCATTTGTGCCAGCTATTCTTCTTCTAACTCTTCCCAAAAGAGTAAAAGGTATCAATGATACTATAGTGACACATGTGTACTGATGTTTATAGCAGCACAAATCATAATAAATAGCTAAATCTTGAACACAGCCTAGATTTCCACCAACAGATGAACAGGCAAAGAAAATATGGTCCTAACACACTGTGGAGCACTACTCTGCCAAGAAGGGTGAACTCAAAGTATCTGTAGGAAATTGGATGCACCCTGAGACCACAATGGTAAATGAAGCAACTCAGGTGCATAAACTTAAATACAAATAAAGAGCAAAATGCAAGATAGATAATAGGAAGTAAGGACACAGATCTTTTTCAAATGGGAAGGACATCAAGGGAGAGAGGAAAGAGAAAGGAGATTTCAAAAAAGAATTGAGATGTGCTACACATGTGACCAACTCCCCATGCAAAATGGGATCATTACATAATTCAAACACATACTGATGAAAACTAGACAGTGAAAAATAAAACCTACTGCATCCATGTACGTGAGCTGCTCTGCCACAAGATCTTCTGAGAAGCAGGTGAATTCTGCTGGCGCTGTACCCTCTGGCTCTTCTTCCTCTTCCAGGCTGAAGGAGATGGTGCTGGCAAGCCCATCTATTCATGTAGGGAGAAAAGAGTCAGACTTTTCCCCAATCCCTGGGTCATTTCCCAGCCTCACACCCCTTCAACTCCTCACTCGCCTTCCTGCCAAACCCATTTAAAGGGAAAAACTAGTTGTACTCAGTCATATTCTGGCAGAAATTGAAATCAGTGTGTCACTACTCCTCCAGAATGCTTTGAGCCTTTTTTCTCTTTCTTTGTGGAATGGAAGATTTTTTTAGACATCCTGGATCACACTGATGTGGCTTTTTCTAAGTTTCCTAGGGAACAGGGTTTCTGAGAATGGCCCCTACACTCTCCCTGCTGGGATGCCGCATGGTGCCAGCCTGTTCTGTAGGGAGGTGACGTCAGGATTGCCCTCTGATCCCAGAGTTGAAGGTCTTGATGTGAATGAGGTTGAGTTATAACTGGAAAATATACAAACCCTTGAGTCTGAGCTACAAAGCCACCACTAGTTAACAGAAGAAGGAAAAACCCCATGATATGGGGGTGTGAAGCAGTCTGATTTCATCAGTTTTCTTCCATGTAACTCTGATAATACATTCATTCAGTGCAGAAATAAGAAACTTTAGGTCTCAAACAAAGGTTCCTAAAGTGCCTCTCATCCTTAACAGCTACTATATAAATACATCCTAATATAATTAAAGCAGTGCAGAACCTAGCCCACGTTAGCCAAGAGGTACATGTACTAAGGATTAATCTTCCTGTTCATTCAACAAATACTGTCATAGCACAATACGCACGCAGAATATTGGCATGCATGAAGACGGCATGGTTGGTTCTCTCTAGGAGCTTAGTCCATGCTTTCACTGTTTAAACTTCTGTCTTCCAGATATAAGTAAAAACTTAACAGCATAACTTTTCTTTTTTACTTCCTGTAATATATTTGGTACAGGGTCTCACTATGCAGTTCAGATTCATAGTGATCCTCCTGTTTTCAGCCTCCCCAGACCTGGGATTACAGGTGTGTGCCATTATGCCTGGTCTCATTGACCAGCTCAGGCTCAGCACACCCATGGATGGGGCTGTCACAGCATGCAGTACCCAGCATCAAACCCTGGTCCCTGAGCTTGCCTATACAGGCCCTTAGTCCACTGAACTATCTCATTGGTCCCAAAGCATAATTTTACTCTTGAAAAATATAAGAGAACTTGTTTTTGCCCAAGACTGGGAAAAATAAGTGCACTGGAATGGCCCTAAACTACCTTTCAATGATGACTCCTATACTTAATAATCAAGAGTTTAGAGTTGCCTTGATTAAAATTTTCCAAACTTAGAAACTAAGATTCCTTCTTGGGCATTGCCTGAACATTTTCATGAATTCAGGCAGTCTCCTCCATCTCCCCTGCCTCAGCCTGGCAACCAGACATGGACTTCTAGGGCCTGGGTGGATGACAAGGAAGGACTGGTCCCACCAGTTCCCCAATTAGGCGAAGAGCCAGCAGCAGTCCCAGTGGGTAGAGCTGGGCTACCGCAGCATTTTCCACTGGAGCACAAAGCCAGGGGGAGGCCCTGAGGGGCCTGAGGTCCACAACTGGAGGAGTGCCCCGGTATCCAGCACTCCAGGCAGATGAAGTCAGCAGAGATACAAAACCTTTGGCAGGCTGCTTCTAATGATGCAATCACCCCCCCCCCCCCAAATCTGGTCCCTCAGGCAGGGGAAAAAAATTCAACAGGTAGTGTGTGAACTTAAGGTTACTGTATTTTCTTTGGAGCTGAGGCAGCTTCCCTTATCTGTGTGGAGGACTAATTTCCTTTCTTTCACTGGGGAAACCAAGCATGGCTTCAGGGAAATGCCTATCACAGACTCCAAGTGGGTCAGCCACCATGGTAACCATCACCCAGCACCCCAGTGGAGGGATCAAACATCACACTTTAAACCTGACCTTACTTCTTTCTCAATTTTGACAAAGCCTAATAGTTCCAAGCACCCCACGACCGACCGACACTAGGGGCCTTTCCTTTGTCCTTGAAAATAGGAGGTCAGTTCTGCCAATCGGAAAAAACAGTCTCACTAACTTCCTTTTATGAGGCCATTAGAAATGCTCAATGACAGTAATTGGTGGTGTCAGGGAACACATAGCAGTGGTGCTTTCTACAATGAAGAAATATGTTTCTATGCTTTTGTTAAGGACCAAGAGGATAATTTTTTTTTCAAAATGAGCTACTTATAATTATTAACATTAATTGCACAGATCAATGGGCTTCATTGTTAAATTTCCATACATGCATAAATTGTGCTTTTAATTTCTTGCCTGCTGATAGGGGTGTTTATGATGGGTTCCTATTTGATTGAAGGATGAACTATTAGGCAAATAATAAAAAGTAAGTTCAGATTCAACATGGCACTTCCTGTCAAGGGAATTAGAAGGGAAACCCTCTTCTTGGTAACAAAAGAAATCCTAGGGAGTAATTCCTTTGAGCCAGTTTCAATTTCACCTATAAAATAAAGAAGCAGAGTAGGTGGTCTTTGAAATGCTCCCCCCATCTTTAAACCATTAAGGCTCTGAAATTAGCACTTCACCAGGCATGCAAGTACAGTCCTGTAATACCAGCACTCAGGAGGCAGAGATTACTGTGAGTTTGAGAACATCCTGGGCTACATAGTGAGTTCAAAACTAACCTAAACTACATAGCAACAACCTGTCTCAAAACAAACAGTGAAATTAGCACTTCAATAATTTTATAACCACACCAGTTTCCTAGCAGCTTGTCCTGAGGGTTTCAGGGTTCCTTGTTCAGCCTATGTAGGGGAACCTCGGCAATGCTGGATCAGAACCTAGCTTTTTACTCATGACCAACAAGTACTCACTGTCAGTTTCTACTTCTTGCTTCTGAAACTGCTCGAGAAGATTCTGTGCCCTTCTTTCTGGGTCAGAGCCTGGCATCATCCTCTTGAGATAATCCAGCAGTTTCTGTAAGCAAGGAAAGTGAGGCGGCTCCCGGAAGTCTTCTGCACATTGGTCAAGCCAGGCCCTTAGGATTGACGCGATGGCACTGAGAAAGAGAAATGGAGAATCAGTGCACCCCACAGGCTGCACACTCAAAGTCTGGCCTGCACCTGGGGGACTATTCCAGGTGTACGCTGGGGAAAACACGGTCAGGTGGTCAGCAGATAACTCACCTACCAGTTCCTAGACACAGCAGTAAATTTAAAGCATTTTATAACACGCTTTTTCATTTTAATTTTTATTTTCATTAATCCTCTAGTGGTAGAAGATTAACGTGGAGGTTAAGGAGGATTAAAAAGGAGGTTAAAGAGGTTAAAGAGAAGGGATGGTGGCAATGGATAAGGCTCAAAAAAAAAAAAAAAAAAAAAAAGAATTTGGAAAAATGCATCCAGGGCACAAAAAGACATGCAGAGGATTTAGTGAGTTTGAGTTCAAAACAAACTGTAGATAGTAGAATTATGCAGTTTCCAATTCTGTATGCTCTCAAATCAAAGACCACAAAATTTACCCCACTAATAATTCAGGAGATAGCTGACCACCAGTAGGTCACCCATCAGTAGGTGAGCTGCCTCCCTCTTCTTGCTTAGAAAAGATAAGTACATAAATCTAATTACAAAGCTCCCCACACCTGCACTGAGAGCATCAAAAATGTCCTCATGAAATTGTCCTTTTGCTTCCCAAGTTACAATGAGGAAAGTGCTTCCAATGGGAGAAATAGGACAAAGAAGATATATCTTTGAAAGCTACAAGAGAAAAACTTGATAGGCAAAATCACTGTGAGAATGGTTTCTTCTAGTAACTCCATGGGCCACAGGGTCCATTCAGGGTCTACTTTGAGAAAAACAAGGCTCCAAAGCACCATGTGTGCACATCCTCATCCAGACAGTTCCCACTCATGGGGTGCTGGCTGCCAGAAAGGTGCAGCCCCTCACTGCTGTTGTCCTAGGCTCCATATGCAGAGTCCCAGACACTTCTGATTTGCCTTCCTAAAGTTTACTACCTGTGCAGCCAAAGCACTTTCACTAAGGCTGGTCAGTTAGCTCAGCAGATTAAAGTCCCTGCTTAGGCAGAGCATAGCAACTGGAGTTCAATCCCCGGGGATGCCATGCTCGCCCTGTCCCCAGGGCACGTTGAGACAGCAACTGAGACTGAGCATGGAGGCACACACCTGTAATCCCTGTGCTTGGGAGGCTAAAAACAGGAAGAGCACTACAAGTCCAAGCTATGCAGTGAGACCCTATACTAACTACATTTTTTTTTTTAAAAAAAAAAAAAGCACTTTCACTGATTTTAGCAGGGACTACCCACTGATCCATGCATAAATTAGTACAGACACACAACATTGTGTCTTAGCTACTGACCAAGTGTTTTCAGTCAAAAAATCTTTGCAAGGGGGCCCGGCAGGATGGCTCAGTGGTCTAAAGCGCCTGCTTAGGAAAGCTTGGGTGGCTGCAGGGACCTCGGTTAGATCCCCGGCACCACATGCTGCGCCAGCCCTGCCCGCAGGCCAGGCTGAGCCAGCCATAAAAATAAATAAACAAACAAAAGTTCTGAAACAAGAAAAAAAAATAAATTAAATTAAAATAAATAAATTTTTAAAAATCTTTGCAAGTTTTAAAATTACCACTATTATTTAACAGTAATGCTTCCCATTGGAAGCATTCTCCTCATTGTAATACGTTGTACTCCGAACTATTTAATTAAGACTATAGTGACTAAAAGTTATTATCTGTATATGTGAAATTGCACCCTGTGCTTTCACAGGTGTATATGACTTTTCTACCAAAAAAATTGGACAATGGTCAGAGCATAAATATGACTAAATCCCATTCAACATTTAATTTTTGGAATCAAGGTACAAGCATACAGTAGACTGATAGGTTAAATGTCTTCTCTATTGTGCATATAATTCTCTCTCTAGTATGGCCAGAAGACATTGGGGACTAGAATATTCAATTATCTAGATCAAAAGTAGATGGCATATGAGGACAATATGCAATGTGTCAACTTTTAAAAAAAAGGGGAAAAAGAAAAAAAAAAAGCAATGTTTATTGAAAGTGTTAATGTTTAATTGTTTGATTAATCTTATATACCTACATCTATTGATCTAAACTGATCTGATGATGAAAATATGTAATATAACAATTGTTAAATTTAAACAATAAAAATATTAAATAAGAAAGTAGATGACATAAAACCATCAATTAAAAGTCACAGAAATAATTCAGTAGTTGAAATCTTTATCCACATGAAATACAGTGATTAAAACCATTTCATTGCGGGTTGGGGCGATAGCTCTATGGCACAAGTGCCTGCCTGGCAAGTGCAAGGTCATGAGTTCAAACCCCAACCCTGAAAAAAAAAAAAAAAAAAAAAAAAAAAAACACTTCATTTACTTTCAGAAAGCCTGAAGAAAATAATCTGGGCTCTTGAAAGTAACTGAAAACACAAATAAAATTAAACCAATGAGCTTAGTTTGTGGGCCCTCATCTTGTATTCATTATTTTTTTCTTTATCAAAACCAAATATTGTGAATTAAAGAAAGTGTTGCTCTAATATTTCATTTTATAAGCATTATGATATTGCCTGCGAATAATTTCCTTCTTCTTCATCAGCAGTGAGTTGAGAACTATGATGGATACATAAATGGGTTGCAGAATATGGGAGACCAGAACATGGGGGGATCTGACGTTTGCATACAGCTGGCTGATGTCTTCAAAGGAGGATAAATTGATTTCTTTAATTCCTAGCACTTGCTAAGAATATCAGGGAGAAGCTCTCTCCCAATGATACTGAGGAAGACACAAATATGGGTATGAAGCAATTCACATCACATAATAAAAGTCAACAAGATCATTGGTCTAACAATTAGGCAGACAACCTAATGGCCCATCAGGGTTTCATAACAAAAGAATTCTCACATGGAAATTTGAAATCACAGGTAAAAATCAGTGAGAATAATATATCATTTACTCTTTCATTGTTATTAGTTATTAGTTTTGAAGTTATAAAACTAATTACAAAAATAGTAAATCTTACACATAAACCCTTACTCTTATCCCATTCCCATGACTTATTATTTATTTATTTATAAGTATTTAGTACAGGGTCTATAGGGCCTCACTACGTACATCAGACTTGCAGTGGTTCTCCTGTTTTCAGCCTCCCAAGTGCTGGGATTACAGGCATGTGCCACCACGCCCAGTCTCAACTGATGTCTCAGCACACCCCAGAGACAAGGCTGGCATGGCACGTTGGAGACTGAACCCCAGCTGCTTCGCTCTGCCTAAGAAGGCACTTTAGTCCACTGAGCTATCTGGCCGGCCCTCTATGACCTGTTATTAACAGTCTGGAGTCTATCCTTCCAGACTTTTTTTAGACAGGGAGCATATCTTTTCTAGACACATATTTGGTCATACATATCATATATACAAAACCAGGCACACACCTGCAATCCTAGAACTTTGGGAGGCTAAAGAATGAAGAAAGCAAGTTAAAGCTCATCACAGACAATTCAGCAAAACATAAAATAAAAACTAGAAAAGCTAAGGATATAACTCATTTAGGAGGTCCTGGGCTCAAGCCCCAATATTACAAAACTAATGGTACATACATCAACTTTTTCCCCTCTCTGAGCAGTATGTTATAAACATCTTTCTGCTCACTACCTCTAAGTCTATCTTATTCTTTTGACTGTAATGTTTCATTGGCATGGCTACACCATAATTAATTTCAGTTTTTCTACCAGTAGGGAGATAGTTAAGTAATGTTCAGGTTCTCACAATTACAATTATTTCAAAGAGCATCCAAGTCGACACCCCAGTCTGTCTGTGAGTTGTTCTACAGGGCTTGTTTTGGAGAATTCACATTCACAGAAAGCTGCAGCTTTAGAGGCCTCAGGGAGTACTGAGGGCAAACTGTGGCCTGGATCAGCTGACTGTCGACACAGCCTCTTTCCTCCTAAACCTGACATTTTCAATGAATTCTGGTAATCTCAGTCTCCCTCTGTGGCAGTGACTCACCTAAAGAGACTTTGAAAGCTTATTGCAAACTCACATACTGAGTTTGCCAGGAAAAGCATTTGTCACACAAAAGAGGGCCACAGGAGGAGGAGGAAGAAGAAACAAAAGAAGGGAAAGACATACACAAGCAGCGTGAAAAAAATGCAAGGCAGACCCCTGCCCTCCTAATCGGCCAAGTGTTTCTCAGCATGCCAGGGAGACAGGCTTTCTGGAAAGGCCTGGACCCTTGCCCTAAGCTCACAGTAGCTTTATGTTTGCCAGTGCTGGGAAGAAACTTTCTGTTCCTGATGGAGTAGGAAGCAGATACAAATGTGAAACTTTTAGGATTCCACAAAAGAAAGTAACATCAAAACACCATGACACAGAACACGCAATTGTGGACAATGGCCTTCTGTCTTATTCTGCCAGGTTCCACTCCTAAGACACAAGTTACATCCTAACCAGCTTGAAACAGAAGGATGGACAGAATATTAACAGGAAGTCACAAATGTACAAGAAAAGAGTGACTGTGTGAATGTCAAACTAGAGCAGTCACTTGGCTCAATGTGCGGGCCAAGAAAGGAGCCAGGGAGAAAGAAAACTTGATTCCTCATTGGAATGAAAAGAATCAGGTAAGTCAGTTAACTTCATTGACTTCTATCTGGAAAAGAGACAGAAATACCTGCTGCTCCTGACCTCAAGCAGTTGTGACTGCAACAACACAATGTCAACAGACATTTTGAGATACCTGGATAATGACACAACTGCTATCAGAACTACATCTTGTTTCTAAAAGTGACAAGAGGGATTGAAAAATGTAAAGTGGGTTGCTGAAATCAATCAGTACTCATGGAAATCAAGTCAGGAATTTTCTAGTTATCACAAAATGACACAGTACGGAAGCTACAACATAACACATGTGGCTCTAGGCTTACAGGAGGAAGATAATGTTTGAGAACAAAGTGCGTACACACACACACAGCCTAAGGCATACTCCCTGGGACAAATTAATTGAAAGATATTAAACTATATTAACTAGGAAACATGATTCTTGAGTGACCTGCAAAGACTGATAAAATAATTCCTAAAACCATATGGAAAGATGGATAATGAGATAGCCCACTTCAGTAAGGAGAAAAGTCAGCATGTGACCTCCCTTGTCAGTGTAAGCTTTCATGGCTGCAAAGCAACTCCACAGACCCTGGGGGATTTAACCTGAGTAAGTTATGTGAGGCAGGTAGGCCATGGCAGCAGGTAAATGGACAACAGTAGAGGAGACAACCAGAGTAGTGTTTTCCACATCACATATTCTTGGCAACATGCAATGTTTGTGGCATGTGAGGCTTTTCCAACCTACCACAATGGCCAACATGGTAAGAAAGACATGCTTAGATTCCAAATATGGAACGTGCAAGCCTTTTTCTTCTAGCAGACAGACCATTAGGGTGAATTAGTTCACAGATTAAATTAATAAAGAGAGTGGCCTTCATTTTTCACATTCACGGAAACTGATTATGAAAGGAGGGCCACCCCAAGAGGCATTCAGGGTCCCGTAGAAGCATTTAACTTCACAGGAGCCAAGGTGGCCAAGACTTGGGTGAGGGCTCCTTGAGGATATTAAAGCTGAGATCTTAATAAGTAGGAGGCACCAGGAAAGGCCTCTGTAATGCAAGCACAGGTCCTGAAGTGAGAGACAGCCAACACTGGGGCAATGTAATGAAGACATGTTTAAAGTATAGAAGGGGAGGAATACAGCACGAATTTTGCTATACTCATTGATTTTTTTAACCAATCAGAGCTCACATTTCACAACACCGCATTAAAAGGTTTTAGATGCCTTGGCAGCAAGGTACAGGTAACAGTGCAGAAGAGAGCACCCTGGAAACTTTCAGGCGTGCATTGGCAGTTATAATCAAGCAGCAGATGCTTAATAAATGTGGTGAGTTTGGGGGAAAATATTCAAGAACACTAAAATTCCACAGGTGATGAAATACTCTAGAATTAGTAAACCATTTAAGAAATTTTTCTATATGTAAAATCATCTTCCCACAGTATATATTTGCTAAGCCAAGACAAAAAGAAAAACTCTGTCCATTTAGAGCTCTTTTCTCCCCCCTGAAATCAATTTGAGATAACAATTCATTGTACGCCTTCATCAGCAGGAGATATGACATGGAATTTTCTTTTTTAAAGCAGCAAAATATTTTTTTTTCTATTTTAAAACATGCTCCAAAAGCTAGGTCTCATCCTGTAGATAACGAAAAGGAAACAAGATCTATGTTCTTAAAGATCTGTGGGCCTTGAAAGAACTATGGCTGTGGCCTTTGCCAAGCCTGAGGGTGGGCTCTAATGTCTTTTGTCCTCCAGAAAATGAAGGCCAAGTCAACCTCCACACCGCCTCTGTGTTGGGTTCTCCACTTTGTCCTTCTAGTCACAGTGGATGCCCCTCTGTATCAGGAAAGGCTGCTGCCAGGCAGAGGTTGCCTCTGAGACCCCCACTAGATGCTTTTCCTGATGAGGAAACAAAGCAAGGTACAGCGCCTTTCTACATTGTTTCTTCTTTTTCTAAAAAGGATGGAAACAGTATTATTTGAACTTGTCAAGGTCGTCCTGCAGTGGCTTCTTAGACTGTCCCTCCCATTTGGCTATCAGTGGTAAACAAGGATGAGACTACTGGGAGAGGAAGTGAAAGAGGGATTGAGATAGGAACAAAGAAATAAATGCAAAGAAAGTCAGAGAAAAAGATAAGCACAGGGAGCTGTTTGAGAATCTCTCTCCCTCCTCCAAGGCAAGGAGGAGGGAAGATTCTCAAAAGAAGACTCAAGAAATAGCGTGACTGGGGGATGGCCAACAGTAGGATTAGATGAGCCTGAAACCAATTACACAAAGTCAAGGCTACTCACACATCTGCCTTTCATTCCCACACTAAGTACCTAAGAAAAACATTGCCATTTTTATCAGAGGGGAAGAAACAGAGGCCATGTAGCATAGAGATTAAGGCCTGGGTTCAATCCAAGCACTTTCAATTGTTCACTGTATGAACTTGGGCATGTCCCTTAACCTCCCATGTTGCTCATCTGTAAAGTCAGAATAATAACAGATAGGGTTATTGTCTTGGATATAGTATTTATGCTAGGCATTGTGCCTGTTAAAGAGTCCATATTATCTAGTTACCATTAGAAAAACACATTGTTCCTCACTGAAATTATCTTTTAGGGACATCAATAACTCATTTTCCATAATCCCAGCACTGTGGGAGACTTGAGGCAAAAGAATCACAAGTTTAAGCCTGGCCTGGGCAAGTTGAACATTAGTAAGACTCTGTCTCAAAATAAACAGGCTAGAGATGTAGCACAATGCAAAGGCTGTGGGTTCAGTCCCCAGCATGGCAAAAACAAACAAACAGATAAAAAACAAAATCAATTTTCCACAGTCCAAGAACAAGGTTTCATGTAATAAAGAGACCTCTATTGAAAAAACGAGAGACCTTCTGTGTTTTGGCCATTTGAAGGGAGTTTCCACTGGTAGGGCCTGTTGCTACCAGGTTCTGAGAACAGGAAGCAGGTTCTCCGTTGATGGCCCTGACTAATTTGGCCTTCCTTCTTTCCCCACATCCTCAACCCATCTCCTTCCCCAGGAAACAAGTCTAACTTCCACATTTCATAACAGCTGCTTGAGGGACCTTGCTCAGGGCATTCATCCCATAATAAACCAACAGCCGCACAAAACAGCATGGATTAAAGAAAATAATGTCAAATCAAAAGAGCTCAGAATACAGAATAACAATCTAGACTTTCAATCACAACAGTAATACCATCAGCTCATCCTTCGAGTACCTCTGCGGTCTCATTACTCTGATATAGGCAAGCACAGGAGATCATCAGAAGCATCTGAGATCCGCATATTCTCTGAGACAGCAGGTCTAAGATCAAAAGCCCTGGGTGGCAGATTCAGGCCTTGGTGTTAGCTAAACCTGAGTTCAAATATCAGACCTGCCACTTAATCAACTGATTGATCTTAGTCAAAGCACACAACTTGTACGAAACTTCAGTCATACACCTACAATGTAAAGGCAATGGTAGGGTGTTTGTACTCATAAAAGAAAATATAAAGCACCTGAGCAGTGATAGTGACCCTTTTAGAGTTTTCAGTGATAAAAATGGCCTGCTGTCATGTGCATGCCATAGGTTCACCACCACTGACCTACTCCATGCTTGGAGTTAGCTGGAATATACTGCAACTGTGGAGGTGGCAAGGGTGATGTTATTTTCACTGTCTGCCAGGCTGCAGGGTGGATAGAGGGACAGAGAGTGAATGTGATGTCTGTTTACTTTCTCTAACACACAGAAAGCCCTCAATGACTGATTTTTCTTCTTTCTGACTCACTGATTATTGATACTGATTTATTCATCAATTATTAGGATATTAATTTCTGCTCAGGAGGTCTCAACCTACACCCCTTAAATGCACAATTTTTTTCACCATCTTGTTTGAATATTTTAGAGACAATGTCAGGCTCTTTTATATAAAATACTACTTATCTATTTCTTCCTTCATTTTAATATTAAACATACCCCTTTTACATTATAACTTCAAATCTTTTAAATTTTTGGAACTTTAAATCTCATTTTTGCAATGTTCCTTGCCCTTCTTCCTTTTCCCCATTTTTTGTTATAATCACTTTGATTAGATTCAACTGCCTTCTTACACTATTTGAATTGACTGGAATGAATATCAATTGCAAACCCTCTATGAAGACTTGTTAACTAACACCTTCCACTATGAAGTTCCACATGCCTAAAAAATTCACAGCCAGCTTTCTTGAGTCATCTCCCTTTTCCCTAATGTGTGTCCAACATCTTGGATCACTCCTGTTCATTTCAGCCTTTACCAGTGACTACAATCTGCATCACTGTTTACAATGTTGGAGGAAAGATTACAAGAATGTATTTGCAACCCTTGAGTGTGTGGAAATGAAAACAGAATTATCCTAGCTTTTGTCTGTTTGTATTTGTGTGTGTGTGTGTGTGTGTGTGTGTGTGTGTGTGTGTAGTGTTGGGGGTCAAACCCAAAGCCTCACACATGCTCACAGAGTGCTAGCTAGGTAAGCACTCTGCCACTAAACTACACTTCCAGCCCCATATAGAAAACAGTCTGAAGCACTGTTATAGTAAAGTATTTGAGAAAACAAAACTTGGCATTCCAGAAAGTGATGAGATTCAACTAAAGAAAAGGAAACAGAAGCTTTTTCAGTATTATCTTTATCACAAAAGGGAAGAAACAGCACATCATTTCCTGAGGAATTTCAAACTTCCTTAAATAGCACGTGTATATGTACACACACACACATACATATACATAAAATAGTCGGGGCCGGGGACATGGCTCCATGGCACAAGGGCCTGCCCAGCAAGTGCAAGGTCGTGAGTTCAAACCCCGGTCCCGCCAAAAAAAAAAAAAAAAAAAGTCTCATCCAGTTCAGTCAATGTAAGACACACAATGCAAAAGCTTTACATGATTAATATCCTTGCTTTATATTCTCTTCACTTCTGAATTCAATGATTGTAATGAATTTCCTCTAGAAAAAATATCCTTTTTCTACTAGGCTCAAACTATGTTATTCCCAAAGACAACATTTTATCTTTTAAAAATGTCACCAGGAAGGATAAGGAGGGCACAGGTGGAATGAACACAGAGACATTCCTCCTGTTGCAGGGAGTTTCCTGATTCTTAAATTGTGTGTGTGTGTGTGTGTGTGTGTGTGTACATGAAAGTGTATGCACAGCTGTAGGAGGAGGATCCAAGGACTCTTGCATGCCAGATAAATGCCCTTCCCAGCCTTGATTCCTAAGTAGTTGCCAGTTAGAAACTCTAGAAACAACAAAAAACCATTTTCATATATATCAGTCTGGCCATAAAATCAGAAATCACCATGTGGCAAGAATGCCAGCAACAAGAGGCTGTGGGAGTGGGACTGCAATGTAAGGCACTCTTTTTAGCCCGTTTACTTTGCAGGTTCCTGCTCCTGCACAAAGCCTGCACTGGGAGTTCTTGGCCCTGAAATTAGAAATACCCCACTTATGGGATTTGTCCTGTACAACCAGATACTTTTCTAAATGCTTGATGAATGCCAGCCTGCTGTGGCTTAAGATTCCAGATCCTTCATCTTGAATTAAGATCTTTCATCCTGAATGCTTCACCTGTATTTCCACATTTTCCTTCTTTACAGTTCTTTTGTCTGCTGATATGTTGATTAGATCTACAGAAGATACAGATTCCTGCTTACAAAAGAAGGGTCACGTTCTGATTTACTACAGAAATTGAAAAACCGAACATATTTGGCCATATTATTGTTGCTATTGTTGTTCATGGTTAAAGCAAACAGGGACTCCCTGACCCCTTTCCATGTCCACTCACGTCTGCAAAACTGAAAGCAACTGGCCTAAGCAGGATGTTTACTTCTTAGAATGTCACTGTGTTCCTGCTACTGTAGCTAACCTGAAATCACAAGAGAACACATTCACAGCAAAGGAAAATAACGGCCATTCTGCTATTCTTTGTCTTGCCCCATAGGACCATGTTTTAGCTCAGCTCTTATGATCACGGAAAGCAGTGTAACGTCCCAATCAAAAGGCCAGTTACATGGTCTTTTCAACAAAGAAAAGTGGTCAAAAGTACTTCTCAAAACTTCCATGTAACATTTGGACCATATCCCTGTTTTAGTTCTTAGTTTTGTTTTATTTTGTTTTGTTTATTGAGAAAGGGTCTTGCTATGTAGTTTAGGATGGTTTTGAACTCACTATGTAACCCGGGTGGGCCTTGAATTTGCATGATCCTCCTACTTCACTCTCCTATATGCTGAGATTATGTGTGTGCTTCCACACTTGGATTCTGATATTTGCTTTTTTTGTCTTGTTTTAATGTATTCAGTACAGGGTCTCACTATACAGTTCAGACACTTATGTTCAGCCTCTCCAGCATGGGATTATAAGCATACACCACCACACATGCATGTGTCACCATGCCCTGACTCAGTCACCAGCTCAGCATTCCCATCGGTACCAGGGATTGAACCCTGGCCCCTGTGCTTCCTATGCAGGCACTTAGTCCTCTGAAAATGATATTTACATTTTTTTTCTTTTCTGTTCTTTTTTTTATTTAATATTTTTATTGTTTAAATTTAACAATGGTTATATTACATATTTTCATCATCAGATCAGTTTAGATTAATACATATAGGCATATAAGATTGATCAAACAATTAAACATTAACACTTTTAAATCAACAATACTTTTTCTTTTCTTTTCCCCTTTCTTTTTTTGAAAGTTGACATATTGCATATTATCCTCACAATCGTGATATTTACACTTTAAACAACAACAGAAAACTTTATCGTAGGCATCACTGAACTTGAAAGTACAACAGAGCCCACGTAGGCAAAGCAGTCATTTTTCAGGTGAAGAATCTAAAGCGAAAGGCTTAATGACAAAGCTGAGGCCACAAGCCTGGAAAAGGACAGTGATAGTGTAGAGTTATAGGGTGGGTTGTCCAGGTTCCCCATCTGGGACCTTTCTACTTCCATGTCCTAAACCTCCACACATGTGGAAAGAGTATGAATGAATAATTTTCTAAATAAGCTTGCTTACATGTACATAGATATAGTTCTCGCTTGAGGACTACCCCTGAACACCTTATAGAAGGGTTTCTTAGGTAGATGCTACTCACGGGCAAAGTAAGGTCATTTTAGTGCACCAAGCTGCATCTCTGACCCTACCCCGTGGCAACTCTCATAAAAGTTATGAAAACCCAAATGTTTCCAAAAGCTGCCAAATGACCCAGCAGAGATAAAGTCACCCCATAAAGAATAAGAGTCACACAGTCAGAACTCATACACCTCTATTAGCCATCAGGAAGCCTTTGATCCTTGCTACATAGAAGAAGGCACCTCCCTGTTTTCCTTTCCAAAAGAGAAAGCAGCAACACAAATGGCCATTTCCGAAGGGTAACTTCAGACAAAAAAAAAAAAAAGAGCAGAAAGGTCATCATAAAGTGAGATTAAAAAATAATAAAACAGCCGGGCGTGGTGGCACATGCCTGTAATCCCAGCACTCAGGAGGCTGAGGCAGGAAGATTGGTGTGAGTTCGAGACCAGCCTGGGCTACAAAAGTGAGCTCAGGACCAGCCTCAACTGCATAGCGAGACCCTGTCTCAAAAAGACAAAAATAAAATAAAATAAAATAAAATAAAAATAAAACAAATGGCAAAAAGAAAACTAGTGAGAAAGACAAAAGAAAAGGAAATGGAAGAAGAAAGTCCCCAGGGAAATGGAGAGGTTAACACTCCAGAATCTGTAGGAGAAATCCATTATAAAATAAAGTGATATATTTTCATCAGGCATAATTTTTTTTTTTTTTTTTTTTTTTTAACAGCAACTCAGTCTGAGGAAAAGGGTGAGGAACTTTCCACAAAGTCATTGTGAAGCTTTGGGAAAGGACCATTGTCCTTATGTCACAGACCCCTCAGGGAAGTTCTGTGTGAAGGCCTTTGTTAAAGGTCTTTGGGAAATGCTTTGGAATAGTTTAGCCTGGGGTGTCACCCACAAATAGTGTCCCTGGTGCACAATGAATTTCAGTGGGACTCTGAAATAATGAATATGACTTTTCACATCCAGAGTACAATCAATTTTCTTAACTGCTACTTTCCCAAAACCTATTTAGTCTCAAATTCACATCCAAGGAAACAGAAAATCAAGCCCCGTGTGTCTTTCTGACTGATCCTCTTTTTTGCAGACTCAGGGGCTCTAGATTTGACTGTAGATTTGACTCCTCTCCAACCTATGCAGATGACATGTTTACATCTGAATCTGAATCTGGTCACAGGTCAGTCACACTAGACAAGCTGGTCACTCAATTCTTACAGTATTTCCTTCTGTATGTGCTCAAAAATATCCACTACATATATTTTATAAAAGGATCTTATTTAAAAAAATACTTTGGAGAATTTCCATTGATAAATTTTAAAAAACATCCCTAAGTGTATGATTTGTAATCTCTAACCTACTTAGGAGTCCCAGGAGGACCCTGTGATACCACAGTACCTCCCATTGTCAGGGTGTCAGGGGTGGAGCTTGAGACTGTATTTCTTACAAGCTCCTACTAATTCTGGCACTATAGTCTATGGTCACACTGAGTAGCAAGGTTCAAAGCATGATCCATTCCAGAAGAATCATCTGCTGAACTAGATTGTTTTCCTTCTGTAAGAACCTTTTACAGCTGACTGCTCACTGCTTACCAGGGTAAGTGCAAACTCTGGTGAGAAACAGAGGCCCTTCACAACATAACTTCAATTTGACTTTAGTTTCACAGACACTCCTCAACCAACATGTATACCATGACTCAATCACCTCAATTTTGGGTTGTTCCCTCGAATTCCAGGTACACCGGACTCCTCCCTGGTCCAGTCTCCTGTTCCTACCACCAGGGAGACTCCTCACCCACGTCTTGACCACCCTTCATTATCACCTCCTCCCTCAGCCCTCCCAAGCCCTATAAAAACAACATGAGTGTCCTTTCTACCCCACCTCGTACTTGGCATGCAAGTAACTACATAGTAAGTCTGGTTTGCTGCAATAGGTTATGCAATAAAATTTTAAAAACCACATGGAGCTATGGAGATTAATTCAGGAGTTACAGAGGCTCTATTTTATGACTTTCACATCCCTGGCTCCTGAAGAAAGGAGTTCATCAATAAATTCTGAGGAGTTAAAAATTCCACAGGATTTCCCTCAGACTTTGTATACCCCCCCATGAATATTTAAAACCAGAGGTTTGGGGTACCACAGCATACAGCTCATATACTCAAGAAGACCATCCCTAGAGAAGCCCCACTCCTTGCATCCTAGGTGTTTCCTCAGGGTCTCCTACATCAGTATCATCAACATAAATAATTTCCCATTTTTAAAAAACATATACAACAACAACTACCTCCTCTGTCCCCAGATCACTCTCCATCCTGTTTCCTAATTCCTCTTTATAGCAAAGCTCCTTCACTGTCGCAGCTTCTTCCCTTTGTCGTCTTTTGACCCACACCTCCATATGGCAGAACTGCCCAGCCAAGGGTCACCAAAGACCGCAGCATTGCAAAGCAGAAGTCCCTCCCAGACTGCTCCCACTTGGTCCACAGGCAGCCCTGGTGGACTCAGCTGCCTCTCCTACCGGAACTCCTTATTTCCTTTGTCTTCTGGGACACAACTTCCTCCTCTTTCTTCTCTTTCCCCCACAGCTTCTCTGTTCTGGTCTCCTCCACCAAACTTTGTTTTCCTAACTCTAAACACAAGAGGAAACTGAGACTCAGTCCCTGGACCTTCTCTTTTCTTTCCCTACCTGTGGTCCCCAGCTGATCATAGCCAGCATAGCCAGCCCTAGGCTTCAAATACCATCTGTAACCCAAGGACACACAAATGCATAACTGCACTCTGGACCCCTCCATTAAATCCACACTCATTCAACTACCTTGAGATTTACATGTCCACGATGAAGTGACTGGCGCACACATTCACCAAACCTGCTCCTCATCACCAGTCTTTATCTCATAAAGTTAAGGTTCTGTTCTACCAGGTACTCACATTACAACCTGGGCAGCATCCTGGCCTCCTTTTTCTTCTCATACAGCCATACACACACACACACACACACACACCAGCACATCCTGTCAACCTTGAAGATGTCTGCAGAAGTAGAGCGCTTCCACTGTCCCTGCTCAAGTCCACACCACCAACAACCTTTGCTTGGATCCCAGAAAGGGTTCTAATTACCCTTTGTCCACCTGCACTGCCATCGTCTATTTTCTATCCAAAGCCAGAGCAAGCCTTTTCCAAAACATTTAGGCTGTACCACCATTCTCAAATCCTTCTGAGTGTTTCCTGTCCTCTTAGAATCAAATCCAGCATTTTCTGCATTCCTCTGTGATCTGGTCATGTCATCTGCCCTAGCATGCAGTGCTCTACTCACTCTGCTTCCCAGTACTTCTCCTGTGCTGGAGCTTCCTCCACAGTTGCATGGCCCAGACATCCACCAGGGTCAGCCAGCACCTCTGGCTGCCACTCTCCAGGTCGCCAGAGGCCACAGGACCCAGCTGGCACCCAGGTGACCCAGCCTGCATCCTTGTTTCATTCTTCTTTACTTTCTGATGCCTGTCTTCCTCTGCTAAAATATAAAAAGAGCTAAAACTTTCTAAGTTTTGTCCTACTTGCTTTTTTCACCTTTGTTATTTCTCTTAGCATGATGCCTGGCAAATAGAATGTCCCATGTATATTTCCTAGATGGATGAATGACTATTGTTATATAATAAAGAGTAAGACCATGTTTGTAGGCATTATGAAAAGGAATGTAAATAATGTTGTTAACAATATTGTCCAAAATGAGCTACTAATGTAGAAAAAAGACACACTTACTTCCTGATCACCGTCTTGGACTCTGAGGAACTTGGGCCTCCATCTTCACAGCTTGGGTTTGTCAGGTTTCCATACCTGTGCACACAAAAACAGACCAGTAAACAAAACAGTCAGTGCCACTGGAAAGCTGTTCCATTCACCTTTAGTCACAAGACAACATGTACACAACTCGCTAGTGATTAGGGACAGAAATGTTTATAAATAACAAAAATGCCACAGTATTCTTGACAGTTTCTAAATGGGCACATCTGTACATTCTAAAGAGGAAAGTAATTTAAAACACTATTTGAAACATTCTCATCACATTAAATGTGAACACTTTAGATTACAGTAGCTTTTCTCTTTAAGCACAAGAATCAGATACAAAGAAGGCAAGGCCTCGGGAACTGCACAGCTCACCCATTGCGCGCCCCTGCCTGCTGCACTGGCAGCCGGAGGGAGGTGAACGCAGGCCACACGTGGGCACCTGCTGGGATGCTGCGCTCAGGAGTTGGTCTCCATGCAGGGAGGTTCTGCTGGAGGAGCATCCTAGGAATGACTATAGAACTACAAATAAATGTCAGAGAGCGTTAAGGACTGGTGACCAGAGTTCACGTGCTGCAGCTGAGAGGGGCTGTGTATACCAGAGCTGAGCCACCCAGACCCAGAAACTGAGAAAGAGGGGTCCAAAGGCACAATTTTTTTGGAAAGCAAAAAGTGCTTAAGATTTTTAAATACTGTTTATTACAAATTTAAAGTTCACTAAGTATATTGAATAGCTCAACACTAGCTGTTCTTCTACGTGCATGGATAAGCAAGCCCATTTCATGCAAATGTGCTTCCTTTGGTTCAGAGTGCGCATTTAGTTCATTTGCATTCAGTTCTTAAGGAAGAGTCTCTATTCATTTGTAATGCCCAGGCTATTTCAGCAGTTCCTCCTCTTTCCTGAGAACAATTCAGCGTCCTGGAGTTTCACAAGTTGGTTGTGTGCCCCAAGGTTTTGATAACAATTTCTATAATTGGTAGGCTTACATTTTTAAAGAACACACTTTTGTCGTCTAATGGGATTAAAGGTCTCAGTCCCCTTATGGTTCCTTTTTCCTAGGATTTACAAATCCTTTTAAAAATAAAAGCCCACCATCTGCTTTGACTGACTGCCAGTCCATCTGGTGTTCCCCAGAACCCCATCCTGGCGGGCCCCAGTCTGTGTCTTTAGGCACCCCCACACACCTGCTCCTTTCTATAGTTCATCAGCCTTATGGATTTTTTGGCCTCCTGTAGGTATTTTCCATTGGCCCCTGGCCTCTCTGTCCCCCTCATTCTGCCCGCATGTGTTATTTAGAGGGCTTCCTGGGCTACCCTTTGCTCTTCCTGTGATAAGAACTCAGACAAATTAAGATTTACTCAACCCCATGCAAGCAAGGAAGGGATGGGAAACAAAATTCCTGCAAAATAAACAAAGTGGGATTTTTGGCTGTGTCCTTGGCCACCATCATAGTGAACTCTGTCCTCAATTTCACACAACAGGCTTTGTGGTTTGCTGAAGAAGGCAACCTTGTGGGGGCGGCAGCATAGTGAAGAGGCAGGCCCTTGGGAAGTCACTGTACCTCCAAGAGTGACCTATAAACTCTGCTCTTGCCAGCCCTCAATTACTAAAGGTGGGACTTACTCTGCTTTTATCACATTAGTTAGTGCAATAACAGTCTCTCCCTCTCCTCTCCCCATCCTCTCTCTCCATTGTGGAAACCTTATCTTTTATCTTCTGATTGGAAGCAAGAGAGATAGAAACACAGTGGGTAATGCTTATAAGGGAGATCACACACTTTACATTTTTGAAATTTTCAGAGTTTTGTACTATATGTTTCCAGATCTTCATATCCTTTGTTTCTACTTCAGCTTCTCCTGCTTGCCTGTTCTTTTTCTGCATTTTTCCCTGCAGATTAGATAGCACTGATAAGGACTGCAGTGCCACACCCAACCTCAAGTGTCACACCACAATGGACACTCAGGTGGTGTCAAGAAAGACTAGGCCCTGTGAGCAAAGGTCTCACCAGTGCATTAACTCACCCGGCATCATCTGCAGTGGTGCAGACAATGAAATGTACATTTATGTTGACTCCCAGAATACCCAGAGTTTCACAGACAGGACCACAGTGATTATTTGATAGTAAGTGGGAGACGTGGAAGAGCCATCAGTAATAATGAGGCACATGTGGGACAACAGAGTCCATCTGCTCAGGCTCAACCCTTAGACATCCCTGACTCTACCCTCCCAGCACATCAGGAAACCCCCTGGGCTCAGCCCTAACGACACATCCCTAAATCAAAACACCTCTCGGTGCCATTGATTCCTCCTTGGCTGAGCATGCCACCGTCTTTGGCTCAGATCAGTGCAACAGCAACATAAAACTAGTCTAGCCTTCTGGCTTCTGCACAAGCTGTCCTGATGTACCCGTGATCTTGCTCGACATAAATCAGACCATGTCACTGTGCCGCTCAAAGCCACCCATGACTCCACCCTGAGAAAACCCCAAATCAGCACAGGCCAACAGCTCTCCCTAGTCCTCTCACAATCCCCAGGCTCCCACCCCCACACCTCCACAGCCTGTCCTCTGTACTTGCTTCTGTTTCTTCTCTCATCTGTGCCAAATCTCAGCTCCCTTAGCTCCCTCAAGCTGCTGCAGTGCCACCTGACTGAGGCCTTTCCTGACAATTCTACTTAAAGCACAAAGTAACTCACATCATTTCCTTTACTGTCTTCCTTCTATCTATAGCTTGGAGTGCCTTCTAATATACTGAAGCATTAACTTATTGTGTGGTCCGTAGGAACACAAGCTCCATAAAACCATGGTTTTTTATCTCTTTTGCTCACTCCTCTGTCCCTGTTTCTCTTTCCCTCTCCTCCCCTCCCCTTCCCTCTTTCTGCAGTACTAAGGACTGAACCCAGAGGTGTTCCGCCAGCCCTTCCTGAACTAACCTTGCTTGGCTTGAGTTTGAAATCCTCCTACTTCAGTATCTCAAGTGCTAGGATTGTAGGTGTGCACCATCACACCCAGCTGTTTACTACTTTTAGAGTTTAAAATGGTACCAGCACCTCACAGGCACAGAAGAACTATTTGCTCTGAGCTAATGAGTGATTCACGGGACTGTAGAAATAGACAAGACAATGAACTTCCCCAATGCTAGCAATGAGTTTCTACATAGTGAGACCTTGTCTCAGGAAAAAAAAAAGCAAGCAAGTAAAGATCTGCTAAGGCCCTTGTAGTATAATCTTGGGTCCAGATGGTGCTTTTGCAGAGGCAAAGTAAGTAATACAAAAATGCAAAAGCACAAGGGAGACTTCTAGATGTAAGGTAAAATTAAAGAGCCAGGAACACTCTGGACTTTATGGACAGGGCCAGAATGATTACTTGCCCCCTCATATTTCTCATCATTAAGGTGAATTAATGCTTTACAGAAACTAAACTAGACTAGAATGGGCAAAAGGGGAAAGGGGAAAAAAGCAAGTAAGTCACACTGTTAGTGTCTCTACCTTAAAAAGAAAGCTTGTGCTAATATGGATTGAAGAAATTTTTATGCCCGTATCTTGTATCCTGTGCAACTACTTTAAAGATAACAATATATAATGTGTTAATTATTATTATTCTCCTATTTTTTTGTGAAAGTTTGTTTTACCCTTTTTCCATAAAATAAAAGGAAAAGAAACTAGACTCCCATTGGAATCCAGAATTCTCTGATGTTCACTAGAGTATGTTTTATTAGATTAAGAACATTTCTTTGATGTTTCCCTGAGCCCACTCATAATTTCCCATCTAAAATTAAAGTTCGATTCTTTTACTCTAGTGGAGTAAACAAGGGATGGGTATATATGTGCACTTAATTAATGGAGTCAAAAAGCTACAGACAAACCTGTCAGCAATGTCACCTCCAATTTGGCAAAACTTCCTGAAAATTTAAGATCAAAGCCAATCTCATAAGAAGCATCACCAATGAGCAATTACCCTTTATAAATGGTAGCTTTTACATTTATATTAAAATACCAATCCTCAGATGACCTTTGATACAGTTTTTCATTCTCATGAGGTAAAAGATTTACAAATCCTCCCAAAGTACAGCCTTTGATAGTTCTTTACAATAGCCTAAAAACTGCTAGAAAATAGAAAAGACTAGCAATAGTTAACTGGATGCTGATATTTAAACAGGAATGAGTGACTTCCAGAGAAAATGTCTGGATTCCTTAGGCCCTATCTAGCAGATGAAATGTTTAATACGTGTTTGAGGGGAAGGAGCAGGGGCATTTGTGGCTCTAGAAACTCTAATATACAGCTGTTCCTAAGGACAGTACCTCTGATTGAGGGTGTAGCTTTCTAACCTTTGCCAATCAACAGGAAAGGTTCAGGAACACTAGATGAAGATGGAAACAATCCAGAAGAACTCTGCAAACTCTACTTGATTCTGGTAAAATGAGCCAATACTGATGATCTTATTATATCCCAAGTAATGTGCTGAGTGCCTTACATGGATTGCTTGTTTTGATTCTCACAGTAATTGTCCAGGAAGGTATTATTATCCCAATTTTACAGATAAGAAACAAACAGTCCCTTGGGGCCTGGCGGGATGGCTCAGTGGTCTAAAGCGCCTGCTTGGAGAAGCTTGAGCGGCTTCAGGGACCGCGGTTCGATCCCCGGCACCACATGCTGCGCCGGCCCTGCCCTCAGGGCGGGCTGAGCTGGCCGTAAAAATGAGTGAATGAACAAGCAAAGGTTCTGAAACAAGAATAAAAAAAAAAAAAAAAAAGAAACAAACAGTCCCAGAGAGCCTAAATAATACGCTATGAAAGACAAAACTAGTTATTGAAACAGGGATTTGACTTTTGACAATCAGGCTCTAGTGTCTGGTTTTAAGTCCCTGCCCTCCTGCACAAACCATAAGGTTCTATTCACTTGTTCATTTACGTTTCCCTCTACCATGTCATAACTCTTTGAGGTTAGAAACCCCGAGCCACTCATTCATTCATTCATTCATTCACTAACCTTTCACCATTTAATCCTCATTCAGTGAAATCATTTATTAAATACTATGTCAGGCATTGCTTTAAGTATGAAGAACGTAGCAGCAAACAAACCAAGTCCTTGTTTTCATGGAGCAAAAATTGTAGTGGGGGAGATTAGAAAATAATAGTTGGCAAATATATTCTAAATCAGACAGTGAATGGTGCAACAGGGAAAGAAATAAAGCAGGCAAAGGTGTCTGGTTATGACAGAAGGTCAGAAGTTGCAATTTCCTACGGAGTACTGTTCAAGATAGGCCCAGGGTGTGGGCAGCATCTAAGTGACCTGTCAGAATGTGGAGCATGCCCTGTATATTTCTAAGGAACAAGCCTTTGAACATCACTACAAACAAGATGGTGTTTTGAAGGAACACCAAGTAAATCAATAAAGAGCAGAGCACAGGGCACAGGAAGAAGCTGAGACAGGTCAGAATGGACTGGTAGACCATGGCAAAGACTTTGGTTTTAGTATTTTATCTTGCTTACAGCTACATCCCCTGAGCCAACATGTATAGACACTCTAAACTTTTGCTGAATAAATTAAGTACTCTCTATTACCACAAATAAAAGAAAAGCTGAGGAAGGAAAAGAAAAAAGTGAGATACTTACTCTGCGGGGATGGCCAAAGTCTGGCAAGGAGAAGGAAAAGGAAAGACCTCACATGAAGCTGCTGGCTCAAAGACCTCTGAATATCTTTGCTTTTTTAATAAGCTCCAGCCTTGGAAGAGCTTAGGCATTTTTCTTTAACTGACCCACAAGAACATAGGTCAGGTATGAGAAATATGTTCAGAAGCTGACCTTGACTGGGGAGAGTTGTATGGGTGGAATATCTGTAGATGTCGGGAATTCCAAGTAAATCTGGATAAAGACGTTGGACTGTATCCTACCAAGGAGCAACAGGGCTGTTTTTAATCCCTCAGAATGGAACCCTGCAAGGCAAGCAGGACTCCACACAAGCTGAACTTGAGAACTGGGCCACAGCCACCAAGCCTATCTTGGAAAGATCTTGGTCCCATCACCAAGCAGGTTGCTCAGAGGAAGACAAAAATCAAAGAAAAGAAGATGAACATCTCTTCCTGCACAAAAAAGTCTTAGCGGAGAACCCTGCATTATGCTTTTTGCTCATGTGGTTTGTTTCTCTGGGCAAAGTTTTTCCATGGTTAAAAAAAGCTAGAAGACATGGAAAGAGCTTCCCTCCCTTCTTCCCAGCCTTGGCTGGGAAAGGTCTCTACTGTCCTTGCTCTTGAGTTCTCCACAGTATCTCTGTCGTTGCCCCTGGCAGTGGTGGCAACAGAAGCAGCAAAAAGTACCCAGTGTTCCTGCTCCACTTGACAGTTGTAAAATGCTAAAAATTTTCCAGGAAAATAACACCCTCATTCCCAGCCCCAACCTGTAACTGTCCAAAGAGAAGACCAAGGACAGAAGAAAGATGTCAACTGTAAGTTGTTTCTTATCAAAAAGAGAGTTATGTAAGCCTGCAGGCTCTCACACACTTGCCATAGAGTTTCTTCCAGTTCCATTTCAAGTCCCCATCATCCATTTCTTTTCTCTGGCTTGGTTCCATACTCAGAACCTTGTTTCTCATCACTATCTTTTCCTTCCATCTCTAGTTCCTTATAATTCTAAACCAAATTCCAAGTCCAGTTTGTTAGCATACCACAGCTGTGGTACCTACAATGAATGTCAACAGAAAAAGCAGGGAAGGATAGGAGGAGGACAGGGAGGAGACACCACTCAACCAACTACATGTTCTGTTAATGTGCCTACATTTTTCTTAGATTTAAGATGAATTAGCACATTATTCACAAGTCAGTCCAATTCTGTGGCTCAGTTTTTCCAACCACAAGAAGTTGGTATTGTGATTCTTCAAGAAACTTATGAAACCTGTTATGCTAAAGCAAGTACAATGAACATGAGTTTGGTATCATGGCATCCTTTCATTTTTAGAACTACTTTTCTCTCCCATGTTTACAAATACACACAGCATACTTCAATTTATTTAAATTGGCATTTACTGCAACTTTAGAAGAAGTTAAGTGCAAAAGAACTGTATTTCCCAGTTTCTGAAGGCAAAAGTTCCTCATAGTCTGGGGACCAGATTTCACTCTCAAAGACTAAGTTTATAAAAATATAAATATTTTTTAAAAGTCAAATATGAGAGAAGTAATCAGAAAAACATAAAATTAATTCAAACAGCCAATTCATTTTCCTTTCCAAGATTTAGAAATATTTTTTTAAAAACATTAAGTTTATTTTAATGAAGTTTAAATGATAAGCTAGGTCCAATTATAAGCTTGGACCAATGCACTCCTCTGACTCATAGTGGCCACTTATATGTTCTTTGTCACCCATGCTAGGAACCCTTTGTCTAAAAGGTCAAAACTGAGGGTTCCTAGGATGAGTTTATAGAGGAATTCCCTAAATTATACACAAAATTTTATGATACGAGAGGGTTCATAATTTTTACAGCGGCCAGGCGTGGTGGCGCACGCCTGTAATCCCAGCACTCGGGAGGCTGAGGCAGGAGGATCGGTGAGAGTTCAAGACCAGCCTGGGCTACAAAAGTGAGCTCAGGACCAGCCTGAGCTGCATAGCGAGACCCTGTCTCAAAAAGACAAAAAAAAAAAAAAATTTTACAGCGGTTTTTGATCAATTCCTTATACCCACTGCTAGAAAAGTAGAACCACTCCTTCAGCTTATCAAGCTGTGGTGTGCTCCCTAGTTATCGCTCAGAACATATACACATTGTCTTTCAGTTTCTTGTCAATTTGGTCATTTCCAAGTATGAGCAAATCTTCTTTAAAACCTGTTGGGAAATTCCACATTCTTTTTTGGGGGGAATGTCCTGCCTCCCCTTGCCAAATGAGGGGGACAGAGGGCTATTACATGGAAACATGGTTATCTCTTGGTCTTATGAATGCCATCTCAGGAACAGAAATCCAGAACAGTTACACTCTGAGGCGAAACTGTTGATAGCATGTCTTCAGTATCTACTTGAACAGCCATCACTGCCATCCCATAAAGCTGAGTTCTGCAGTTGCTGCTTGTTCCCATGGAGAATTCCTACGGTGCTGCAGGGTGGGAAAGGCATCTACTTGGAAAAAGTAAATAAAGAGCTCCCAAAGATAACCAACCCAGCAGGGAAGAGAATTTCTTTCCATTTTCCCTCATGTGATTATGGTTGGGTGTAATTCTAAGGCAGTACTAGATTAAAGTATTCTGGTTAACCCAAAGCAATTGGCATAGTTACAGGGAGAAAATAGTAACAATGCTTGCTGTGTTGAGACTGAGCCCTTTGTTCCAAAACTGCTTCCTGGAACTGACCCGTGTGGGCCACAGCTGAGCAGGGCATGAGGTCTGAGCAGAACAAAGGTGAAGGTAAACAACTGACCTTTGCCATCTTTGAGCCCGCGAGCACTAGATTTCTGGAGCCAATTTCCTTGTATTTAGTCTATTGTTATTACAACAAATCACCCACACAGTGGCTTCAAATAAATGTGCTGTTTTACAGTTACATACATGAGAAGTCCAAGGCAAGACTCAAGGAGCTAATGTCAAGTACTCAAAAGGGCTGTATTCCCTTCTAGAGGAAGAATGTTTAATTGTCTTTCTGGTTTCTAAGAGAGGCCTATGTCTCTTGACTTGTGGTACCCTTTCTCTTCCTCAAAGTTAGCAGCATAGCATCTCTCTAATACTGTAGCACTGCCTTCATCTCAGATCCCTATGTCTGACTCTCTTATGCATCCGTTTTTCATATTTAAGGATGCTTGGGATCACTACATCCACCTAGATAATTCAAGATAATCTTATTTTAATATCTACTTAATTACATCAGTAACCAAAATTCCCTTTGCCAATAACTTAACATATGCATAGATTTCAGGGATTAGAATTCAGATATCCTTTAGGGCTATTATTCTGCCTACCACAGATTGATGTGTGAATTACTAGACATGTTTTAGCCCTTATTGTTCTGAGTTTTCTTTTCCACATGATAAAGCTTGAACCAGCAAAAACATGAGGCCTGTCATGAAGGACAGGCCCTATAAGTTTTCAATACTCTTCTCTGTGTTAGAAGCATTTGAATACCCAAAGTTTCTGATGATCCTTGTTCCCATTCAGTCTTCTCTTCCTCATAATCACAGGAAATAAGATCTAAGCTCATTTATCCTTTAATAACTTGCTTTGTTTTTAACTCATAACATACCTAAAAAGTGTTTCTCCTGGAAGTCATCAACACAGACCTAAAGAAAACCTACCTAAAATCTTTGAATGTTAAAATAATCCTAAGAAGTAGTCTTCATTTATAAAGAAATTATCTCTGTAATCCAGATATTGATGATATCTGTTGAAGGCAGAAACAATGTAATGGTTGTTGGTTTGTTTGTTTGTGTATTTGGTACAGGGTCTACAAGGTCTTGGACTGGAGAGATAGCTCAGTAGAATAAGTGCTTGCCTGGCAAGAGCAAGGGCCTGAGTTCAATCCCTGGTTCCACAAAAAAAAAAAAAAAAAAAAAAAAAAAAATTAAGTACAGGGTCTCACTACAGATTGGATTTGTAGTGATCCTTCCTGTTTTTCAGCCTCCCAAGCCCTGGGAAAACAGGTGCATGCCACCATGCCCAATCTCAATTGCTATCTCAATGCACCCTGGGGGTGGGGCCAGCACTGCAGGCTGGGGATCAAACCCTGTCCCTGCATCTGGCTAAGCTCTTTGGCCAGCCCTATAGAAACAATGCATTGTTAAGATTTTCTGATAGCATTCCCCTAGATAAATGAGATGAGAATCCTGGAGCCAAGTGACCAATAAATCTCAACATTTTCTTACACTAGAGCACAAGCCTCATGGGTAAGCCACTCTACCTGTTTCCCTTTGACCCTGCAAGGGGTTAAAGGGTTACTAACCTAATGGAAAATAGAATGTCATTATTTTGAATTTTTTTAAATATAAGTGATATAAGTTGAACATTAATATGTAACTCTTAGGGGGAAATGCATAGAAAAATATAATGTTATGGGTCTAATAGTAACAAAAGTTACTATGAATGTTAGTACCATAAGAATCCAGTACGTGGAGGTGACATATGGCCATCACAGCAGGGTGCTATGAGACCCTCCAACTGGGCTCAGTTTCCAGGATCTGCTTCCTCCAGCTGTTTCTGATGATAATCTGATTTCTCTGAACACAGAAGACTAGAGGGAAGATACAGAAACCATGCCTAGCACTAAAAGAAGAGAAAGCAAGGCTAATTTTCTTATTTCTATGAGCACTGCATGCCAGAATAAATCTGTGAATATTTAAAAAGAATCTATTATAATTCTATCATTCAAGTTTTTCTTTAAAAAAAAAGCAATTATCTTTAAAGGAAGCTTAACAAACAGTAATTTAAAACATACAGTACGTATCTCAAAAATATTTGTTTAGTTTCTTATGCTAAGAAAACTTTTGAGAAGGGAATGGATTTGTACTGTGTGCTTTTTACAGAAATTTTACTACTGTACTACCTGATAGCTCCTGAGAGAAAGGAGGCCTATTGTTATGAAATTTTGCATTACTTTTTTCCATAAAATAAAAAATAAAGTGCATATTTAGTCCTCACTTGCTTGACAACGATGGTACAAATCTACAGATTTATTTCTCTCTTACTCTAAATACAGGGATTGGGGACATCCACTCAGGACCCCCCTCCTGCCCCTCTCTCAGATGGGAGCTTTTTTTCCCTCAATAAGTATGTTTTGCTCATTTAAAGTAAATAAATAAATAAATAAAATACAGGGATAAGTTGAGTAATGTACACTGCTGTACCTTCCAATACCTGCTCATACCAGGGAGCTAACAGCTCCTACTGCAGGCCCATTGCTCTTTGAGGATAAAGCAATAAGTAACACAGACAAGGCTCTGCACAGTGAGATAATCAAGAACCAAGCTGATTATCTTAAACTTAAATAGCTGTAAATCCCACCTGAAGAAGGAAAGAAAGCAAAGTAATGGTTATTTTCCAGTCAAGATACACTAAGAACTTCACCCATGCTATCCAGTTTAAACCTCACATTGTGGTTAGGGGTTTACAAAGGAAACAATACAATATAGGATTATTTAATTATAAGATTATTTTATAACAGGTACCTGAAGAGGCACAAACAAAAAGTGTGCAGGAAATCTGGCCACACACTAACAATCAAAGAATCCAGCTGAGGGATTGAATCCCACGGTAATGTCCGGCATGAATCCAGGTAAAGATCTGGATCCCATTACAATGACCACCAATGAGTCCAAATGGAGCCTAACAGCCCATCACAATGTCTCATACAAGCCTGTTTCACAAATTTGCACTGGGAAGGCCCAAAGGTCAGTGGTGGAAGCTAGAAAGTCTGTGCTAGTGGGATGTAGGACCTGTGCCAGTAGGCTCAGGGATCTGCACTGGAGCCAAGAAGCAATGCTCAAAGTAAGGACCAGAGCTCTCCTGAAAAGTACCAGCCATCTTCACAACAGTGAAGTTCCCAGCTACTCCAATGAGTTTCCATCAGAAAGGCCAATGACAAACTTCTCTGGAGACTGAGCAGTGCCCCATCTTCTCCTCCAGAACCAGGAAGCGATGATCAAAGTGAGGACCAGGGCTCCTCCAAAGTGAGCCATACTCATTCTCAGCAACAGCAAGGTCCTGAGCTCCTTCAACAATAAGAACAGCCGAGTTTATCAAAAAAGCATGCATGATAAGCTTCCCTAGGAAAACCAATGGTTCCCTACAGTTTCTCCTCTTCTTCTCCAGCTTGTTTGTATGTTGTTGATAGCAGTCCTTAGATGGTCCTCCCATACCCAGCATCATGCCAATTCAGTTCAGCTGCCTGTTACAAGTTGATGACCAGTTGTCAATCTACCACACCTCATAATAACCCTGTAAGTTAGGTATTATTTTATATTCTATTCTAAATAAAGAAACTAAAGCTAGAAAGATCAATTGCTCAATGCTACAGCATAAGGAGTTTTAAACCACATTTCCATCACTCTAGCAGATAATTCAGATAATTGATTTATAAAGAGAAAGGATTTATTTTGGCTCCAGGTTTTGAAGGATCCAGTCCACGTCTGGTTGACCCCATTCCTTTTGGACCTGTACCAAAGGTTGTGTGTATCATGACAAGAATGTGTGGTGGAGCAAACCACTTCCCTCATGGCCTAGAAGTGAAAGGGAGAAAGGGTCTGAGTCCCTCTGCCTTTAGGGGCTCACCCCACAGGAACCAGTGAACCCCCACCAGGCCCTGCCCTTAAAGGCTCTACTGCCTTCCCAGAGTGGAGAGACTTACAGTGTGGGTCTTTGAGAAATGTTTGCGATACTAACTATGGCAAAGTATAAAACTAGATTCAAATTCAGGTTTTCTAACTTCTACACCCATATTCTTCATTATACTATATGCTGAACACATGGTTCTCAAAACTAAAATATAGCCAAGTTGTTTTTCTCCTAAAATATCTTAAAACTCTGAAAGAGAAAAGCATATTTGAAACTATGACAAAGTCTTTGTTAGTAAAAAGAATTTTTCCAAGCTTTACATTTGATCAATCCATCTCTATGCTGTGGAAGAACCTGCTTCCCTAACAAGGGCAACTCCATTCTTGCTAATCAGAACATCACCCTCCATGTACAAGAGTGCTACTACTCCAGGTGGCATAAGGTACAGATTTAAAGTTACTATTTCATATTTATATCAGTCCACCCAGACTTCCTCATTTGATATCACATGCTTTCCAAGAACAGTGCCTCAGGGAAGTACAGTGGTATGGAGGTCAAGGACTTGGTCAATAAAGACATAGAAATACTCCAGACATACAAATATAACAGTGATCTTTTTGACCCACAATCTAAAGACCTACAATCACTGGCCAAACTGCTGCTTTACTTGGATGAAGTCTCTCCTCCATAGTCTCTATCATGAAACATAGCTCTCATCTCCCAGTGGTTATATCAAGTTTAATGAATGCATTTATTCATATGTATGTTTAGCATCATTATACTCTCCCACTGGACATTAAGTGAAAGAGGGCAGCAGCTACAGCAGGCTCTGTTACTATGATATACATAGCTCTGCATGCAGTACATGCTACATAGTAAACAGCTGCTGAATACTGCTTGAGTAGACAAATGAATAACAGCATAGATGTTCCAGTAAACTGTCCACAACTGTGTGAAGGGAGTTGCCCTCAGGAAATGAACCTTCTAAGGAAGATCAATCAGAGAAGTGTGAAGAAATGATCTCTTCCTTTTAAATGGCATTGACAAATCATAAGAAGTGACATGGTACAAAAAGACCTTCTGAGTTATAAAGGCATAGGCTTTAATTCCAGCTCAGCTACTTACTGATTGAATGTTTCTGAGCCAGTTTTCTCATCTATAAACATGAGGTTATAATAAGAAAACTAAATGATACATGGTGTGTGAAAATGCATACCAAGCAACCCGGGGGGAAAGAAAGAAGTTCAAAGAGATACTGAATTAGCCTCCTTTCTGTGACATAAACAAGCAAGTTCAAGTTCCACAATAGTCCTAAAGCTTAGGTTTTCAGACAGAATCTTAGCCTCCCCAAGTGTCCTCCACTGGGAGAAATCACTTGGAATAAAAGGAGTAACTCAGACTATTTCTTGGTGCTTTCCACACTATGATCCCAGTATGTCATGGTTACAGAGACATAACCCACCCTGTTGCGATTGGTCATAGCATTCCACTAACTTGTGATAGCAGAGAAATAGGACGTTTGGGGAATTCCCCCAAAAGGTAGCTACTGAGACAGCGTCTGAAGAAGGATCTACTTATTTGTATAGACACTTCATGGTTCTTATGGCTACAGGGTGAAGGAGATTCTGTCTTCACTGAAGGTTGAGTATTTTCAGTGGTATCTGGATTCCTTTTGAAAAATATAATTGAGAACAACAGATTTTTTAGTAGAGTGTATGCTTGAAATTAGAGAAAATAACATCTCAAAACCCCAATCCAAACAGCCAATCCACAATTCAATAACTTTCTCTTGGGTTAAAAGGAAGTCAGTGTAGCCTAGCAGTAGCCTGAGCTGTGGTGAGAAGCACAGCAAACAGGAATCCCTGCCTCAAGTAAGGGGCAGAGTAAACACTCAAAATTAGCCATACATGACTTAAAACCACTGTCTATTGGTCAATCACAGAGGCATATATTAGCACAATTTCTTAAAACTATAAAAAGATAAGAAGGAAATCCCAGAGAGCAAATAGTTCCATACAAAAAAAGCCACCACTGAAAGTCTTAAGGGAAGTCAAAGCCTAACTTCAAATAAGCTGTTCTATGGTGGGAAATAAATATTGCATCTGCTCTCAATCTGTTCTTGACGGCTATTATAGGATTAGCAAAGGCTATAATAGTTTCTTAATGTTAATTTCATGAAACATAAGCAATGTACTATTAGAACCAATAGAAATAACATTTAAAAAATCAGAGACCCACAAATAAGTCTACCACAGTCTACTGACATGAAAATAACATTTCAGGCTAGAGAGATGATTCAGTGGTATAAATGCCTGCCTGGCAAACATAAGGTCCAAAGTTCGATCCCCAGTATTGCAAAAACAAAACAAAATATCTCAAATGTTCACAAGTTTGTACGATGAAATTGTTTTATTCTAATTATAGACACTAACAACCAATGTAGGAATGCAGTGTTTGACAGAATATGCATTTCAATTCAATTTAATGAAGGCTGAAGCCTGGCTACAGATATTAGGAAGAAATATTCATGTTGAGATTTGTACCTATATGGGAAAATCTGAATTCTTCAGAAGAAGCAAAATAAATAGCACCAACATCCCTGAGTTTCTATACTTTGTCTCATCTGCAGAACACATTTGAGCTTTATTTTATATCAGCACAGGTGTTGAGTTACTTATTCCAGGGGGACAAGTTGTGTCTTTTACATTAAAATATGGAGGGGTGGGTCCAGATATATGGGAGTAGCTTATATAATTTGAGGAGTCCTCTTCAAAGAACAGAAAACTAAAATATAAAATTATATACAGGGTGCTGCAGTTGGGGGACCCTGGAGATGAAGTAGCAGCAGTTTCACAGTAAATAGACTTCTAACCTATATCAGAGCGAAAATCAAGCCATCAGCCTGGCACTCTGGTCTGCACCAGCAGAACTTTCCAGGCTCTCAGTACTTAGTGCTTCCATCCATTTGAGGAGCAAACAGAGGATTAACTCTGAGATTAAATTGAAGACCAAATGTTGGCCTGCCCAAAGGGTACAAAAATCAATCCTAACTTTTCACTCTGTTATATCTTAAATGACAGTTTGATTTAAATGGAATTTGCATTCATGCTGAGTCTGTTATTTAATAATTATCCATAGTATCTTAATGATCTAAAAATATCTATCCATTTTAGTGAGAACAAGGAGATTTTTTAAATCATTCAATAAAAGCAGGATGTATGCAAGCCATAGACTAAACACTCCAGTTCCTGTGTGTCTGTCCACTCTTCAGGATGAACAGCAAGAATCTATGTGGAGTCCATGACCTGCTGGGGACATCTGTGGCCTAGTGTCAGTGCAGTTACTCCCTAGGTAAAAAGGTTTCAACTTCAAAGTGAATCTGATGCATTCCTTCCTATTGCCTTCCAATAGTTAGCACACTGTATCTTTTAATTAATACAAAATACCAGAGAAAATTCATATGGTTCTTTACTTTCTACTTATAGCTATGAACTATTATAGAAATAAATGAACTATAATGATCATTACTCACCAGACCAAGAAACTTACATTCCAGCCTTAATATTTTGTCAAATATTTCTATGATATATCTATAGGACCTCACAGAACAGATATTTTGTGAGTGTCTTTCAATATGCACATATGAATACCCACTGATCCAAATAATTTTTTTCTATATGTGTCTACAAAACAACAAAAGATATGGCTTGGATCTTAAATGCTTCCCAAAGCATGATGTGTTAAAATCTCAGAGTATTACTACTGAGAAGTGGTGGAACCTTTAAGGGGTAGGGTCTGGTGTCTGGTGGGGACTTTATAGGTCACTAGTGGCTTTTTTGTTTTATTTTGAGACACACTCTCACTAGGTAGTTCAGGCTGGCCTTGAGCTCACTGCTATCCTGCCTCAGCCATCCAATTGCTCAAAGCACAGGCAAGTTTCACCATGCCTGGCAAAGGGTCTGCTCTTGAAGAGGACAATGGCACCATGACCCTTCCTCTTCCTCTCTGTTTCCAAGCCAAGAGATGGGTGTCTGTACTCCACTGCGTGACACTGAGACTCAATCCCAGCCTTAAAAGTAACAAGAGCTACTGATTGTGCACTGGAGTGTCCAACACTGGAGCTGAAAGAGCATTTCTCTTTAAAAGTTGATTATCTTGCTGGGTATGGTGGTGAACACCTATAATCCCAGCACTTGGGAGGTTGAGGCAGAAGGATTGATGTGAGTTCAAGACCAGCCTGGGCTACAAAAGTGAGCTCAAGGCCAGCCTGACTGCATAGCAAGACCCTGCCTCAAAAAGACAGAAAAAAAAATGTGATTGATTATCTTCAGTATTTTCTGTAATAACAAAAGACTTACTAAAGCAGTTTAAGGAAAAGCTCACTGTTATCAACACCATTCTTACATTGGAAAATAACTTGATTATTAAAAATCTTTCTTAATATTAATAGATATAAATACATTAAAATATTTAATGTCTTCATACAAAGAATATCAATAAACAAATTTTAAAAATCAGAGAACTAGCAAAAATATATTCAATGCAATGATGAACAAGAAACAGATTTCCTTATATTAAGAACTACCAGAGTCAGCCAAATAGCTCACCAGATTAAAGTGCCTGCAAGCAGGTGCAGGGGCCAGAGGTTCAATTTTTAGGCCTGACGTGCCACCCCTCTCCCCGGCGTATGCTGAGATGGCAATTGAGACTGGACATGGGGTGTGCACCTATAATCTCAGCTTCTAGGAGGCTGTAAACAGTCAGATCAATGTAAGTTCAATCTAGTTGTGAGACACTGAAGACTCTATAGACCCTATCCTAAAAATACACAAAAAAAAAAACAACAACAACAACAAAAAAAAAAAACACCTACCATTAGATGATAAGTCATTATAGGAAAATAGCCCAAAAAAATAGGCAATGGATAAGAAAAGATAGTTTACAGAAAAACAAATGGTCTGTGTGTGTGTGTGTGTGTGTGTGTGTGCGCGCGTGTGTGTGTGTGTGTGTGTGTGTGTGTGTGTGTGTGTGTAACGGGAGATTGAACTCAGGTCCTTGCGTTTGCCAGGCAAACACTTATTCTACTGAGCTATCTCAAACCCCAAATGGTCATTTTTAAAGATGCTAAATTTGGTATGGAGAGATAACTCAGTAAAATAAATTCCTGCCTGGCAAGCACAGGGTCCTGAGTTCAATCCCCAGTACCACAAAAGAAAAAAGAAAAAAAAATACACACACACTCACACACACACAGAGCTGGCGAGGGTGTGGGGAAACAAGGAACAAGAACACTGATTCTTGCTGGGTAAGATGTGGCTGCCACAACACCCTGGAAGACAATCTACCACTACCTTTCAAATCTTTAAGTGTTGGCATATTTTGACCCAACAGTTACTCTTCCATGAAATTATCCTATAGAATTCTTAAACAAGGACGCAGAAAATATATATTCAAAGATGTTCTCCCTAGGACATCAATAGCAAAACCATACACTTATGTACACAGGATGAATCAGACATTGGTCTCAAGAACCTTCAAAAGGTTCAGCATATTGATTATAGCACAATGTAATGCTAAAATTATGTTTGGAATACATGTCACTCTTGTCTTTTTGATATGTACTGCTCCTGGTGTAAACTCAGTTACTGTCATTCTCTCAAGAATAG